>PVJC01043435.1:0-14521 GCA_004026665.1 Murina feae
GGGGGGGGGGGGGGGGGTCCCTCAGCCCGGCCTATGCCCTCTCACAGTCTGGGACCCCCTCGGGGGATGTTCACCTGCTGGCTTAGGCCTGCTCCCCAGGGGATCAGGCCTAAGCTGGCAGTCAGACATCCCTCTGGTAGCCTGGGAGCCCTCAGGGGATGTCCACTTGCCAGTGGGGAGCAGGCCTAAGCTGCAGTTGGACAGCTCCCACTACCACTGCTGTACTGGCAGCTGGCAGCCTGGCTTATGGTTGAGCAGAGTTCCCCCTGGTGGTCAGTGTGTGTCATAGTACCAGTCATTCCCAGTCATTCTGCTGTTGGGGTCAATTTGCATATTACCCTTTTATTATATAGGATAAATGAGTGAGAGCATGTGATATTTATCTTTCTCCAACTGACTTATTTCACTTAGTATAATGCTCTCCAGGTCCTTCCATGCTGTTGCAAATGGTAGGAGTTCCTTCCTTTTTACAGCAGTGTAGCATTCCATTGTGTAGATGTACCACAGTTTTCTAATCACTCATCTGCTGATGGGCACTTATGCTGTTTCCAAATCTTAGCTATGGTGAATTGTGCTGCTATGAACATAGGGGTGTATATATCCTTTCTGATTGGTGTTTCTAGTTTCTTGGGATATATTCCTAGAAGTGGGATCACTGGGTCAAATGGGAGTTCCATTTTTAGTTTTTTTGCGGAAACTCCATACTGTTCTCCAAGGTGGCTGCACCAGTCTGCATTCCCACCAGCAGTGCATGAGGGTTCCTTTTTCTCTGCATCCTCACCAGCACTTGTCATTTATTGATTTGTTGATGATAGATATTCTGACAGGTGTGAGATGGTACCTCATTATTGTTTTGATTTGCATCTCTCAGATGATTAGTGACTTTGAGCATGTTTTCATATGTCTCTTGGCCTTCTGTATGTCCTCTTTCAAAAAGTATTTAGGTCCATTGCCATTTTTTTATTGCATTGTTTATCTTCCTTTTGTTAAGTTGTATGAGTTCCCTGTAAATGTTGGAGATTAAACCCTTATTGGAGATAACATTGGCAAATATGTTCTCCCATGCAGTAGGCTTTCTTGTTTTGTTGATGGTTTCTTTTGCTGTGCAGAAGCTTTTTATTTTGATGTAGTCCCATTTGTTTATTTTCTCTTTAGTTTCCTTTGCCCTAGGAGCTATATTGGTGAAGATATTGCTTTGGCATATGTCTGAGATTTTGCTGCCTATGGATTCTTCTAAGATTTTTATGGTTTCCCATGTTACATCTAAGTCCTTTATTCGTGTTAAGAGTTGCATGATATTCTTAATTTACCACAATGTATTTGACTATTCCTCTATTGGTGCACATTTAGATTATTTTCAGCATCCTGGTATTGTAAACAAAGGGGCAAGGGACAGCCTTGTACACATTTTTGTGTACATCTGCCAGAATTTCTCCAGGATAGATTCAATAAGGCCCATTGGACACTGGATATCTGCATTTAAATTTGAATTAGACTCACACAGCAATTTATGATGACCTTTTCTATTTGGTATTTCTTCTTAACTCACAAAATTTGATCATACACATTTCAAGTTGGGAGAGACCATGCCAGTGTTGGGAGAGGCCTTTGGCATCTTGGGGTATTGGGGTGTATCTTAGTCTGTTCAGGTTGCTATAACAGAACTGCCATATAATGTGTGACTTAAACAATAAGCATTTTCTTTATAGCTTTAAGAATATGTGGGCCTTGCCCAAACTGGTTTGGCTCAGTGAATAGAGCATCGGCCTGTGGACTGAAGGGTCCCAGGTTTGATTCCGGTCAAGGGCATGTACCTTGGTTGCGGGCACATACCCAATGGGGGTGTGCAGGAGGCAGTTGATTGATGTTTCTCTCTCATCAATGTTTCTAACTCTCTGTCCCTTTCCCTTCCTCTCTGTAAAAAATCAATAAAATATATTATATAAAAAAAAGAATATGTGGGTCGTCTGAAACCATGCCATAGAGATGAGGGTCTTGCAGTAATTTGATTGGAGGAAAATTGTGGGAGAATGGAGACATCAAAATACACATGGTGGGGGGAAAAACACACATGGTGTTGTAAGTACACAAAAGTCTAAAGAGCATGCCTCAGCATTCAGCTCCCTATTCACAGTGTAACTGTTATAGAGTAAAAATTCCATGATGAGAACATCCACCAGATCATACAGTGAACAATCAACAAAGAAACTTCATTAAATAATACATAATTTTAATTGTTGCCCTCATATTTGAGATACCTTATTAGATAATCTCTTTTAAATAATGGATAGAGGATATAAAATAAACTTTGCTAAACAAAAACCATGACAATTACTCAACCGGTGGGCATTATGCTCAAAATCAAAATAACCAAACCAACAAGTGAAATTTCAATCATATAAATAGATTTTTTTTGCTATTAACGCCAATAGCAGTGATAATTATTTTAACAAAACAATACCATCTGTCACACTGAATGTCAGTTTCTAATTATATGAGTTTTGTAGTTGTGCTAGTACTTAATATGCATTGATTTTATCATTGTATAAAAGCTCTACATACAGCTTTCTATCTGGATTTAAATATTAAATGTGTTATCAAAAATATTTCTGTTGTGAGAAAAATGTAAACCTACCTGGTTTGTGTTCATCTCTCATAGCCCTCCTGGCTCTAATCAGTGTATTGACCCAATATTTTTTAGCCATCGCTTCACAGGAAATATACACATAACCCACAGTTCTGTCCTCAGTCCTTTCTCTTTCTCTGCACTTTGATTTGGGAGAACTCATCCATGCATGCAGTTTAATATTGTGAAGTGACTCTCTAATCTCTACATCACTACCCACGACCTCTTCAAACCCTCATTTCCGTTTGTCCGATGTACATCTCTACCTCCAGTGTGATGTAACAAACACTGACAGACTCTCTTCTTATCTCTGTCCCTCTTCTCTTTTTCTCTGTCTTGTGAAGGCCACTGTCTCTTTCATCTTGGATTTTCTCTCGATCATATTTCCCTGTGCACAGACATCACTAGAATGGCTGTAGCATTCTGGATTCCAGCTAAGGGGATGCTGAGCTGGAATGCATCTTACTGGGTTTGGTGGCACATATCCATGAGGTTAAATCACGTGAGTGCATGATAATTGCTAGCTGCCCTGCTGTCAGAATAGCTGCTAGGATTACTCCTAATATCCATTAGGCTGATTCATCAAGAAGGTATGTTGTGATATGATATGCAAGTGTCCTACTGCACCCAGCCCTGAAAGGATACAGGTACTGGAAGAAAAACAAGTTTAAAATATGCACTAGGCTCTCACTAAAACCCAACAGGAAAGAAGTCCTTTCCTGGCAAGAGCACTCCCTAATTCAGCAGGATCATTTTCAGTGCACTGCCCCCCTCTGTTTTTTTGACAGGAATCTTGTAAAACAGGATGATGATAAATTCTGTGTTTATAGGACACATATTGCAAAAAAAAACTATACACAGAAAGTACATCAAAAGCAGTTCATATGTGAAATCCATCTACATATCCAGAATAAAAATCTACAAAGTAAAATATAAGAGAAATCTATGAAATGAGAAATGTTTTGTCTCATATATTATTTGATCTCTATTGCATAAACACAGCAGGTATATTTTCACCAATTTTCATAGGAGACCAAAAGAAGTTGCCTAAGCCTGAACGTGCACCCAACACCCCTGCTTTCTCATAGCACAGAAGGAACCTCAGGCCCTGGCCAGCTGGTCTACCAATCTCAGCCTCAGCTGCTCTTGTTAGGTGACACTGGGTATAGGTGCTGCTCTTGCACCATTGTCAGCTGTCAGCGCTGCTTTGCTCACCATGACCAACTGTGCTGCTCACACAGACCCAGCAGATGTGTGGATGGCAGGTGCCAAGTGTGCTGCTTGAAGGGCACTGCCAACCAGCCAGAGAGGCTTTCTGCCCTTGATGTGCTGGTGTTCCTTCCTGACATGTGGCTATAGATAGAAAACATTTCTCCCTAACATTTTATTTTTAAAAAGTCTCACCTACAGAAAAGTGAAAGAATAATATAAGAATAGCTATATACTCATCCACTCAGGCCCAAACAATTGTTATCATTATGCCTAGTTGCCCTCTTGCCCTCTCCCCTTCTTCCGCTGGCCCACTACTCACTTTCCTTCTCTACACCTCTTTTCCTCACGCCTCTTCCCTGTTCTCTTCCTCTCTTTCTCTCTCCATCTCTCCCTCTCCCTTTTGTTTGCAAGTAAGTTGCAGACATCAGGGCATGTCACCCTAAAATCTTCTGTATGTGTCTAATAAGAGCAGAGACATTCTACTATACAACCATAAGCAAAACCATAACCAATAACACATCATACCCGAGAAATGTAACACTGATACAACAGTATTATCCAGTGTGGAGTCCAAACCCTACTTTCTCAAGTTTGTCCCCTAAATATCTTCCATAACGCTTTTCAATCTAGGACAATCAAGGCTTATATAGTTCACTTGGTTCTCATGTTTCCTTAGCCTCCTTTTATCTAGAATAGGTCCCCATATTTGCATGTGTATTTCCTTCTGTGACATTTTTTAAGAGTTTAGGCCACTAGCCTGGTAGAATACCTCACAATTCATCTCTCTTTATTTCCTCATGATTAAAGGCAAGTTGAACCCTTTGGGCAAAATATTACATGGTGTACTTTCCATTGCTTCACATGAAGATTGTGCCTGATAATGTTCTCACTATTGGCTATGCTCAGTTGGCTACTTGGTTAAGATAGTTTCTGTTAGATCTCTAGTGTAATGTCATTTTTCCCCATTTGTAGTTAATAAGTAACCTATAGGGTGATAAAGGGAGACTTTAAAAATTGTACAAATAACCTGTTTGCAGCAATCTTTAACCCAATGATTTTAGCGTCATTACTACATTGGTGGCTGAGAAAATGGTAATTTTTCTAATTCTATTGTTCTGTCTACATGTATAACATGGTATTCTTCATAAAATTTTCCCTCCCCTGCACACACCTTTTTAATATCATTATAAATGCATGGACTCTTTTGTAATTTCATGTTTTATAATCCATTGCCATTATTAGTCCTTCTAGTGCTCAAATTGCCCCACAGTTAACCAGTGGGAGCCCCTTCAAGCTGGCTCTTCTGAACTTGAACACATCTCCCATTTTCAGGGTCCCCTTCCTGGGCGTGTGATCCCTACAGTTATGCAGACCCTGCTCTTAGAAAACCCTTGCATGGTTCAATGTGCTGCTATGGCTGAACTGACGTTTTTTGTAATTTTTCAACAAGGAGCCCTGCATTCTCATTTTTCACTGGTTCACAATTGGTCTTTGAGCACTGTCTTGCTTTCTGGAATGAGAATATTCCGAGTACATTGTACCTTCCCTGTCCCTGATCTGGAATTTAGGAGGAAATGGTATTTAGAAACCAAAATATGAGTATAATGTGTCCATTGATCCTAGAGTAACATTGCTTCAAGGTGCTGTTAGTGGTGATAATAGCAGAACTCCCAGCACCTAACACACAGTCTAAAACTCTGCACTAAGAGAAACCAAACTCTACCCTGGCTTTAGGCAGCGTAAAGTCTTGCAGTATTCTAGCATGACTCTAGGCTGTCCCTTAAAATGCTTGCCTGGAAAGCTCAACACTGCCAGGAGCATTTACTGTTTGTTTCAGCCAGCACCTGAGACAGGTCCCTGACAACACTTTCTTAGAGAGGTTATTAAAAGGGGCTTCCAATTGTGAATTCCTCCTTTATCTCTTTGAGATGTACAAGTATCTTCTGTGACTCAGAAGGATCTTCCTCAAGGCCATTCTTTTGAAATGTCATCATCAGGACCTCTGTCTCCCCGTTTCTGTGGGAGGATAGACTCCTAACATCCATTATTTCCAGCTAGCAGGACAAGTGGCCTAATCACACCTACACCAATTGTTCTTTGTAATTGTTTCCTTGAACCTCTCTCTCTCTTTCCCTCCCAGTCCTTTCTTCTCCCCTTAAAACACCCCAGTCCCTCTGCACAAATCTTCGCCTTTTCTTTACCGTCAGTAGTTACTGAATAACATCTGTTTTCACAGCTTTAACTAACACCCCACTCTGTCTCTGACACTGGATAGAGCTGGAAAATCATGAATTCACACTGGAATCTCCACTTTGAATCCAAGAGTAACCATTTCTCCATTCGGTATTATTTCCCTTCTCCTACAGCGAGAGCCATAGGTCACCCCACATAAGCTGTATATTTACTCATTTGCTGTGACCTACAATATACACAAAAAAAGTTTCAGTGTGATGTTACTGATGTTACTATTAGTTACAAATCCAATTCATAAGCCTCCTGCAGGTCTTTTTCCTCTTAGAATATATCCCACTTAGTCAGAGTACAGGGTTCAAAAGTTACCTGTAATTCTTATTTCTACAATTGTTGTTTTGCTATCAATTTGATAATCACTTAAATTCCTTTGTGCTCAACATTAAGATGTGTTTTTAAATCCTCTTTAGTTTAATGTTTTGAATATTTAAAATATTTTCATGATTCAAAATTCAAAACTGAAAAAATACAGTAAGAGGTGTCACTGACACTATCATCCCTACTCTGTTCACATCTGTGCCCTCTAGATGATCATTTTCATTTGTTTCTGGTTTATCTTTCCAATGACTCTTGTGAAAACAAGACACAGACACACACACACACACACACACACTTCATACTTCCCTTTCCCCTTATCTTAGCCAAATGGTAGCCTGTTTTATATATTGTTTTCTACATTGCTTTTTTTTTTCCCACTTAATAATATAGCTTAGGCATTCTTCCAGTTCTTAGTGATTCCTTTATTTTTTATGACTGTATAGTTCCTCATTCCCTGGCTATTCCATGATTGATTCAACTAGTCTCTTATGGATGGGAACTTCGTGCTTTCAACATTTTGTTATGGTAAGGAACACCACAATCAATAACCTTTTCATACATTATTTTGCATTTCAAGCGGTGTTTCTTCAGAGTAGAGTCACTGAAATTAGGTTATTGGATCAAAGGGAATGCAGCCCTGCTGACACCTTGACTTCAGACCTGTGAGACTCATCTGATGTTGTCTTATTAAATGTTGCTGAATTTTCCTCCTGAGATGACCTGCTTTGTACTTTTGCCAGCAATGCCTGAACAGTCCTCTTTCAGATGTGGAAATGCTAATGTAGGGAAACATACCTGTTGCAGTTGCCTAAGACTGGACGGTTTATTATGTGTGTTGTCTGTTGCCAGAAAGCCAGTCATCTAACCTTGAGTTTGCTGTGTTTCTGTGTCCAATAAGGCTGAAATGAGAGTTCACTGGGGCAAAGAGGAGGCCACAGTGAACAGCAAAACCTTTCATGAGGAATTAGATATTAAACCACCTTTAAGGAGAGCCCTACATGTAGACTGTGAGGCTCCAAGGCACTGGTCTCTCAGGAAACCAATGAGAACACAAAATGAGAATCACAGACACTCCATCAATCAAGGAGCAGCTCCACAAGGACCAAGGTAAAAAAAAATAATCACAACACATCCGCTGCACACAGAAAGCAGGTATGAGGCCTGGCCCCTGCTTTAACTAGTAAGCTTTTTAGCTAGAATGAGGAAGTTGAGTAGTTTAATTAAAGCTCTCACGAGTAAAGTTTATAGATTTAGCTTTAAATATGATATTTAGGGTAAATAGAAACAACTACATGTTTTGAATCCAAAATTTAGCTAACATTACCCCAAACTCATAAAAACCCAGTATATTAGTTTCCTATTGCTGCCATAACAAATCACCACAAAACTAGCAGCTCAAAAAGAGGACAAATTTATTCTTTTGGAGTTCTGGAGGTTAGAAGTCTGAAATGGGACTAACTGAGCTAACATCGGGGAGTTAGAAGGGCTTTTCCAGTATCTAGAGGCTGCAGCATTGTCTGGCCTGTGGCCTGCTTCCATCTTCAAGTGATCAGTCAAGTCTTTCGCACGTGGCACTCTCTGACTGCGACTCTTCTGCCTACCTCTTCTCCAGTTAAGAATTCTGTGATGACAGATAACCCAGGATAATCTTTTTATTTCAAGGTCAGCTCATCAGAAACCTTAATTTTATCTGCAAACTTAATTCCCCATTTCCCCCTAACCTGACACATTCATGGGTTCTGGGGATTAGGATATGGACATGTTTGGGGGCTCTTATTCTGCTTACCACACTAGATAATACTAGACTTTCTTATTCCTATGTCCCAACATAGTGTAACATTCAAAATTCTACAAACCCTTGAAAATAAAGTGTATCTTCATTAAAGGTCCTTTGAGGACATTGAAAAAGGAGTTTCAGCTCCTCACCCAGTCAATCCTCTTCAGATAGCTCTTCTTCTTCCTCCTAAGTTTCTTCCTAGCATTCCACCTCCCTCTTCTCTCCTTCCAGCCCTATTTTTTCTTCTCAGTACCACCCATACTTCCCTTTTTTCTTAGAGAAACTCAACCCACACCTGTTCTCAGCCTCCCTATTTGCACCCACATTTACCCCACACAACTCCCTGTAGAGTGCAGGGAGGTTGGATACATTGTTTGCTCCTCCAGATCCAACCATTCTCTGTTCCTGGAAGGCCAATCTTGACCTCTGGCTCCTAGTTGGTTTGGGTAGTGCAAAACACCTGCACAAGAGCAGGGGTCTAGAGAAGAGGGAGGTGGGGGGTGGTCTACTCTCCCCTTTCCCCAAGGCTCCAGCTTCTGTCTAGTGGCCCTATCTCCAGCTATTCTTCCTCCAGGTTCTGCTAATCATCATCCCTTCTTTTCCCTTCAGGCCTTGGAATGTACCAGCTCTCCATTGTTGCTGGCTCTGGAGTTAAGCATCCCTTGTTGATTTCCTTAAACCCTCCCCATTTATAAATAGTCCCTTCATTAAGTTCTGCTCAATATCCATGTCAATATTCCAAACCATGTGTTTCCTGCAGGGACTCTGACAATATAGTGACAATAGTTTTATTTGCAATTTATTACAACACACATATTCACACAAATTTCCGACTCATGCTATAATATAGATGAACCAGGAGGACATTGTTCTAAGTGAAATAAGCCAGTCACAAAAGGACAAATACTGTATGATTCTACTCATCGGGAGTACCTCAAGGTAGTTTCTATAAAGATAGAAAGTAGAATGATGAGGCCAGGGTCTGGGGCAGTAGGAATGTGGAGTTTAGTTTAATGGGCATAGAGTTTCCATTTGGAAAGATGAGAAAGTTCTGGAGATGGGTGGTAGTGAAAATAGCACAACAATATGAATGTACTTAATGGCACTGCACTGCACACATAAAAATGGTTAAGATGGTACATTTTATTATGTATATTTTCACCACAATTTTAAAGAGAGAAAACTGTAAATATTCCTGTCATGCACACCATAAGAATCTCAGCTTGAGTGCAGACTATGACTGTTGCCTATGATGAGATATACCCAAGTAAGCTCTGAAAAAATGGTGCAATGGCCTGACAAAAGCTCATCTGTAAGAGGGCTGAGAATTCATTTTAAAGGAGGAAAGACCCAGGCATCATGAGCCTGGCCCAGAGACACTGTCTGGCTCATCAGAGTGTCAGAGTAAGTTTCCAATTCAGGTAGGGTCCCCTTAATATACTTTCACATACCTTCAGTCTTGATAGCACTTCCTGTAATTATAACCAAATAGATATTCAATGTTTCCCCATGCACTAAAAGCTCCATGAACGAGCCTTTCTTAGTTCAGAGTCCTATAACAAAAATATCATGGACAGGGTGGCTTATAAACAATAAACATTTACTTCTCACAGTTCTGGAGGCTAGAAGTCCAAGATGAAGCTTACAGGCAGATTCAGCGCCTAGAAAGGACCTGCTTTTTGGTTCATAGACAATTGTCCTCTTGTTGTGTCCTCACAGGAAGGGGTGAGGGAATTCCTTGGGGTCTTTTTTATAAGGACACGAATCCCATTCTTGCAGGCTCTGCCCTCATGACCTAATTATCTCCCAGAGACCCTACCTTCGAATACCATAATAAGGGCTAGGACTTCAACATATAAATTTGGGGGACACATTCAGTCCACAGCCAGGGCCATGACTTTGTTCATGGCTTTGCCCCCAGCACCCAGCTTAATCTCCCTAATACCTGCTCATTCCATAGCTGAATGGAAAGTGAAATATGAATACAGTATGGCAGTTGTTAGCATCACCTCATCTTCCCAGCTCAGGAAATGCATAGGGTTACAGGATTGTAATTAAAATATCTGTTGCCATGAACTCCATAAAACTCCAGGGGCATAAGCAACATCAGTTAGGACCTTTAGAGAGATGAGAGCTATCAGGATGAGCATGAGCCTCAGAATTTCAGGATTCACAGCAGCATACCACCTGGCAATGGATCATGGTCAATCCTACTGACTTTCCTTCTTTTTTTCAAATCCAACCTCAAAATAGTCTCATGTGAGCCATCCCAGAACTCTAAAATGACCTTTCTCTCTTTATTATTAATGTTTCAAAGCCACATTAATCAAGTTAATTATATTTAAATTTAACTTTAATGGATTTTATAACTATTAATATAATTCTTGAGATATTTTTACAATATTCCCATCCTGCGTATATATATATTCCTCATTTAACATTAATGCCAGTAGCTTTCAATCTTGACTTGGAACATGGTGAACTGTTTCTGTTGTAATATTGTAACTTGGTTTACATTGGTAGCTCTTAGGAAGGGTTCTGACCTCCACCAGTATAAAGGAAAACTAAGACACCACTTCCTGTTTCTCTCACCACACATACCTGCCAACATTTACTCCCAGCTGTGTGCCTACTGGGTCTCTGTCTTGTTAGGGCCTCAGGCTGCAATTCTAATTAGTCTGGAAACTCTGTCTCCTTTTTAAAATTACTTTTTATTTTTGAAAGTATTACAGATGTCCCTTTCCCCCTCCCATTGACTCCCTCCACCATGCACACACACCCCCAGGCCTTCACCACACTATTGTCTATGTGCATGGGTTATGCATATATGCATATAAATTATTTGGTTAATCTCTTCCCTTTCCCTAACCTCCAAACCTCAAAATAGTCTAATGTGAACCATCCCAGAGCTCTAAAATGAACTTTCTTATTATTAATGTTTCAAAGCCACATTAATAAAGTGGCTTTGAAACATCCTATCGAATAAAAGGATAATATGCAAATTAATCATCACTCCATCACAAAGAAGGCAGCGCCCATAGCCACAAGATGGTGGCGCCCAATGCTCTCAGCCCCGTCAGAGTCCCCCAGTCCCAGGGGAGTGGCTGCTGAGAGTGGGCAGCGTGAGCAGCCTGGTGTAATGCTAGTTTTGTCAAGTCGACAAGGCAAGTGTTTCACCCCGGCCACAGAGGGCCTCTAGGCACCAGCGGACACAGAGCAGCTGAGGGTCGGGCAGGAATGCTTGCATTGTTGCAGGTCAGGCTGAGGAACTCCCCTCTTCCCGCACAAATTTCATGTGCTGGGTCTCTAGTTAATAATAAAGAAAGGTCATTTTAGACCACCCTGTCTTCCCTCTGAGATTCTTCAGTCTATTCCATGTTCCTGTGCCTCTGGATCTATTTTGTTCATCAGTTTATTTTGTTCATTAGATTCCACATATGAGTGAGATCATGTGATTTTTGTCCTTCTCTCACTGGCTTAGTTTGCTTAGCTTAATACTATCCAGGTTTCTCCATGCTGTCTCAAAGGGTAAGCCATCCTTCATTTTAACTGCTGCAAAGTATTTCATGGTGTAAATGTACCACATCTTTTTTTATCCACTCATCTACTGATGGGCACTTGGGCTGTTTCCAGATCTCAGCTGTTGTATATACAGCAACTATGAACATAGAGGAAACTGTCTTTTCAATGTCTTGGGTTTTTGTCACCTCCTACTTGAGAACATACTTTTATTTTAAAAACCCAACTCCACATAGCTGTTGCCTAATGCTTTCTCCTATAGGTACTTCCAGATTCCCAATAATGACGCAGTTTCCTCCTCCTTCCCTCCTTGTCAACTAAGACTGGAACTGAAATACGCAGGTGTGGGACAATTCATGCTGCTCCTTTCCACAGAAAGACCAGAGGGGAGAAGCAAGCACAGAACAAGAGGCAGTTGTTTGGGAGCACTAAGATTTGCCTGGAAAGAATTTTCTGGACCAGGCCTCTCCTGAATTCTGGAGTTTTTGTTATATCTCCTGCAGGTGTAGTTAATGCTCCTTAATATGACTTCAGCATTATTTTTAGCAAAGGCTCACAATGTATTTTTTTTCCCCAGCATCCAAAATCTTCTTAATAACAAGGTAGGATCTGGGGTTAGTTTTGTAGCCACGGCTGGCCCATGGGCCTCCTGCGCTCTGGAACTTGTGTGGCTGTGAGGGGTCCCAGGGCGTCCCCAAAATGCAGGGGCACCTCTGGGCCTAGGTGAGGGCTGGAGAGCAGGATGGTGCCACAGCCCTGGGAGTCCCGGGCCAGTGGCCTTGAGGAGGTGGCTCCATCACAGCTGCTCACACCTTCACTTTGGGTGCCTCCTGGATATGCCACATCATCCGTTCTAGTCCCACAGCCACAGCAGGTTGGCCCGCCTGGCCGCTGGGAAGCTTCTCCCGGATCATCTGGGAAAGGGAACCAGGTGACCGGTTGGTGCATCTCAGGAATAGCCTCTTCAGCATCACGTGGTTGAAGGTGGGGCTGGTTCTTCTGGCCAGAAACCTGTTCAGCTTGACCAACAGCCTTAGGCAGAGGTCCTGGTCTTGGGCTCCTTGCCCGAACCTTTCGGTCTTTATTGTGGCAGGTGCATGATGGCGCCTAATGCTCCACCAGCTCAGGAAAGTTTACCTTGTATTTCAGTAATCTATTACTTTGCATTCTTTTCCATGTGATATATTTTCTTATTAATGGCCTCTGACTCTTGCCTTTACCCTTGTCTGTGCCACATGGACACACTAAATCTCTGACACATTCTACATGTATGAACCTTAAAAACACTGTGCTAAGTGTAAGAAAGCAGACACACAAAAAAACAAATTTTCTAAGATTGCATTTATCTGAAATGTCCAGAATAGGCAAATCCACAGAGACAGAAAATAGAATAGTGGTTGCTAGGGGTTGGGGAGGGGTGATGGGAGTCAATAATAGATACAGGCATCCATTTTTTAAAAAATATATTTTATTGATTTTTTTATAGAGAGGAAGGGAGAGGGATAGAGAGTTAGAAACATTGATGAGAGAGAAACACCGATCAGCTGCCTCCTGCACACTCCCCACTGAGGATGTGCCTGCAACCAAGGTACATGCCCTTGACCAGAATTGAACCTGGGACCCTGGAGTCCGCAGGCTGATGCTTACCCACTGAGCCAAACCAGTTAGAGCCCATTTTTAGTATATATTTTTATTGATTTCAGAGAGTAAGGGAGAGGGAGAGAAAGATAGAAGCATCAACAATGAGAGAGAATCACTGACTGGCTGCCTCCTACATGCCTCACACTGGGGATTGAACCCACAACCTGCGTATGTGCCCTGACCGGGAATCAAACCATAACCTCCTAATTTATAGTTCTACACTCAACTACTGAGCTACACTGGCTGGGCTCCTTTTTGAGGTGTGAAAATGATCTCAAATTGATTATGGCAATAGATACACAATTTTGTAAATATACGACAAACCACTTGTGAATTGTATGAGATGTGAATTATACCTCAGCAAAGCTGTCATCAGAAAAAAAAAAAAACAACTCATAATGAGGAGAAAGAAGAGAAAAAGAAAGAAGTTGGTATTAAAGAAAATGAATAATGACACTTAGAGAAATCAGAGGGAGATCATGAGTGGGGGTTTTTGCCCTGGATGGTGTGGCACACTTGGTTGGGTGCTGTCCTGTGCACAAAAGGGTTGTCAGTTAGATTCTCATCTAGTCTGGGTTGCAGAAGATCCCCAATGTTTCACTTCTCTCTCTCTCTCTCTCTCTCTCTCTCTCTCTCTCTCTCTCTCTCCCCGCTTCTCCCTTTCTCTTCCTCTTCACCTAAATATTAATTGTTAAAATATTTTTTTAAAGATAGTGTGTCTATTTTCTTAAGAGAAAGGAAAAACAGTTCCTGTAAAAAAAAAATAGAGAGAGAGAGAGAGAGAGAGA
This sequence comes from Murina feae, assembly GCA_004026665.1. Taxonomy (NCBI): domain Eukaryota; kingdom Metazoa; phylum Chordata; class Mammalia; order Chiroptera; family Vespertilionidae; genus Murina; species Murina feae. The sequence continues at coordinate 14,132 of PVJC01043435.1, forward strand.
GAGAGAGAGAGAGAGAGAGAGAGCTTTTCACCCAATTCTTGATGTGTTGTTCCTAAAGGATGTTCTGGAAACTGCAGGAGGGGGAAATTACCTGGGTCAATGCTGCAGAAGTGAAGACAAAGGGCAAAGCTAACAACAGGATCAGACACATCAAAGCCAACAGTCTGAACATCAGGAAGCAGAGCAGAAGAGACAGCTCAGAACAAAGCTACAGGAAAAAAAATTTTTTTTAAATAAAACTTAAGTTAAATGGGACAAGAGAGCCTACTTTCTTTTCCCTTGTCTGTTTTCTTCTTCTCCTTCTTCTTCTTCTTCTTCTTCTTCTTCTTCTTCTTCTTCTTCTTCTTCTTCTTCTTCTTCTTCTTCTTCTCCTCCTCCTCCTCCTCCTCC
>PVJC01043436.1:0-14518 GCA_004026665.1 Murina feae
CAGTCCTAGAAAAGAAGTTCGATTACCCTGGGAGGAGAAATGGCGGTTAGCGTGGTATTTGGGTGGGGGTGGGAGGTGGCGGGGCGGGTGGGGGGAGGCGGATCCCAGATGGAGCGGAGAAACTGGAAAATCACTACCCGCCGACACTGGGGCTCCTGTTCTGCAGGTTAATGCTAGGCCTAGGGGCCTGGGGAATGAAGGACGAATGGTCACAGGGGAGGGACAAGATTGCTTGTCAGTAATGCCTGGTCCCACGTCCCATCCAGCTCTCACTGCATTCTCGCCCCACCCCCTCCTGCTGCAGTCCTGGAGAAGGGGTGTGGCTGTCTGTCCCGGAGAAATGGCGGACAGGGGGGCAGGGCAAAGGGAAGGAGGGGTTGAATGCCTGGGGAGACTACGCAGGAGTTGGAGATTGGGGTGATAAGGGGGGCGGGGGGTGAGAAGAATTGAGAAAATTGGGAAGTGGACCCGTTTGTCATTCTCCTTTGTAAACTTCTAAAAGGCAATTGTGGGGACACGTCCTGGGTTTGTTATATTCACCAGGCTCCAATATCGACTGTCTATATTTCTGCTTTGCAGTCTGCTCTTAAAATGAAGCTCTAACTGAACGGAAGGAGAGAGAAACAGCCCTGAATCTTTCAGGTTAGTGTGGGAATGAAAACTGTGGGAACCCCTGGTGTAGGTGTGGCAGAAATCAGAGCAGATCTGTGACCAGAGGTTCCTCTTTCCCATCTACTTCTTTACAGGACACCTTTCCCCTGGTCCTGTCCTTTCAGTGGAGAGAAAGAGGTGTGGCATCTGCCTTCTTAATTAATGGTTAGGGAAGGAAGGAATACAGGTGGAAAGAAGAGGCCTGTGAGAGAGAAACTTGGCCCACAGGGGTTCAAATTAGAAAAGGAAGTAGAATCCAGCTACCAGAAACCCCAAAACACCCTTTCTATGATCTATCCACAGGTCTATCTGCCTTTTGGGCCCCACAGAACTATAAGCCTGTTGGAAAAGGACAAACTGCTCCTTCTCACAGCAGATTGGTATGTGAATGAGCTCCATTTGGGGAACTTTGGGGTCGTGCAGAGAATATTAGTGCAGAATCTGGGATCTCTGAGTTATCTACTCTCATCCAGCTTTACTGATGTCAGCACTGCCTCGTTCCCCATTTAGATGCTGGGAAAGTGTGTGTTTTGGCATTGAGCAGAGCAGGATAGGGGTGAAGATGTAAAAAAGTTGGATAACCAGAGTCTTGAATCAGCAAACACAGGCCTGGACACCTGTGTCTGAGTACTAGCCAACTCACCAAGTGTTATGTCCCCCAAACTCTCCTTTAAGTAGGCCTGGTTAGGCACAAAGTGAGCCAGAGCCCTAAGCTTCATTTCTATCCTTAACCTCAGGTCCTGCTTGGCTTGCAACCTCTGCAGAACTTGTGAGCCTTGCCTTGACGGGCATACATCCTGCTTGGGCAAGCCAGCTCCACGCCCTGATCAGAGAATCATTTGAGCTGCACCATGAGCCGAGTTCGGGATGCTGGCTGTGTAGCTGCTGGGATAGTGATTGGGGCAAGTGCCTGGTACTGTGTCTACAAATACACCAGGAGAAGAAACCAGATGAAGAGGAGATTGGCTAAGCCCAAGACCAGGGCTCTGGCAGGGACTGGAGCCAGAGCTAGATCCGGACTAAGGGCTGGATTCACAATTGACCTTGGGTCAGGATTCCGTCCTTCGACTCCAGTCCGCACTGGGGCAGAGGAGAAGGCTCAGGATGAAGCCTCTGCCCCGCACATAGCTGCAGCTGAGGTAGTGGCCCCTGCTGCATTCAGTGCTGAGGCTCAGAGTGGGGCTGGAAGTCAGGCCCTGGAAACAGAGGGGGCCTGGGTTGGGCCTCAGTCCAAATCAGTAGTTGGGGAGGAGGTAGCTTCTACAATAGCACCACCTCAAGGTGAGGCAGAGGCCCTCATAACTGCAGAGGTTCCCACAATGGCAGGGGCTCCCAAAATGATGGACACCCCTGCCACTACAGAAGTTCCTCAGATGCCTGTGGTGCCTCCTGGGACTCCAGCATCTACTGAGGCAGCAGCACCTACTGAAGCAGCAGAGGCTCCTGTACTGGCCACACTTTCTGAGGCTGTAGAGGCTCTGGGGACCTCAGGGTCCCCTAAAACAATGACAGCCACCAAGAAAGCAACTCCTGGGTCTCATACTGGGGCTATACCTAAAGCCGGGTCAGTGACTGGAGCTGTACCCAAAGGTGGAGCCAAGGGTGGAACCAGATCCCGGACTGGAAGCAAGGGCAAGGGCAAGAAAAACAGCAAGGTTGAAGTAGACCAGTTGGGGCTGGGATTCCGCCCTGGGGATGGGGCTGCAGCAGCTGCTGCAGCCTCCGTTAACGGGGGACAGGCATTCCTGGCAGAGGTCCCTGATTCTGAGGAAGGGGAATCTGGGTGGACTGACACAGAATCAGAGTCAGACTCTGAGCCTGAGACCCAGCAAAGAGGAAGGGGGAGGAGACCGGTTCCCATGCAGCAGCGCCCCTTTCCTTATGATATTGATGAGATTCTGGGTGTCCGCGATCTCAGGAAAGTACTTGCTTTGCTTCAGAAATCTGATGATCCTTTCATCCAGCAGGTAGCTTTGCTCACTCTGAGCAACAATGCCAATTATTCATGCAACCAAGATACAATTCGCAAATTGGGAGGCCTTCCTATTATTGCAAATATGATCAACAAAACCGATCCCCACATTAAGGAAAAAGCCTTAATGGCCATGAATAACCTGAGTGAGAATTATGAAAATCAGGGCCGGCTTCAGGTATACATGAATAAAGTGATGGATGATATCATGGCCTCAAACCTGAACTCAGCAGTACAGGTAGTTGGACTAAAATTTTTAACAAATATGACTATTACTAATGACTACCAGCATCTGCTTGTCAATTCTATTGCAAACTTTTTTCGTTTGTTGTCTCAGGGAGGTGGAAAAATCAAGGTTGAGATTTTGAAAATACTTTCAAATTTTGCTGAAAATCCAGATATGCTAAAAAAGCTGCTCAGTACCCAAGTGCCATCATCATTTAGTTCCCTCTATAATTCTTATGTGGAATCAGAAATTCTTATTAATGCTCTTACTCTATTTGAGATCATCTATGACAATCTCAGAGCAGAAGTATTCAACTACAGAGAATTCAATAAAGGTTCCCTTTTTTACTTATGCACCACATCTGGGGTGTGCGTTAAGAAAATTCGAGCCTTAGCAGATCACCATGACCTCTTGGTGAAAGTGAAAGTTATAAAACTAGTTGATAAATTTTGATTGGTTTTGTGCTCTCAAAAGACTTGAAGACATTTCTTGGTTTTGCAGTCTGGAAGCAATGAAAATTGAAGTTACTGCTTCTCTTCTTGCTCATATAGTAAAGTGATACTTTCAGCTGCCAGTTTTGAATAATGTATCATCCAGAGTGATATTATCTGTGACAGTCTCCAGCTTTAAGCTGAACCATTTGATGAATACCAAATAAATAGTCCCCTTGTACTGAAAACACATTTGTGACTAATTATGCTGCTTGAATGAAAATATTTTTATTGGTTCCTCTGTGAATTGACAGTGAACTTGTCCATTATTAATAGCCTACACTTCTATCATTTGTTTTTATTTGAATCTATCCACCAAAGACTTCATTTGTGTAAGATCAATAAAGTTGTATGTTTTGGCTAACAAAAAAATTTGTTCTCGTGCTTCCATTGAAAATCTAACTGGAGAGATAAGATGCATAAATACAAAAGGATTGCTAACAGTATCTAAGCACATGCCCATTGTGAAATATGCTGTCTGGCTAAATGAAGCAGAAGTTGCTAGAAAGCTTTAAAGAAGAAGGGCACACTTAAGCTGGGCCCTGGAGAACAGCATGAGAAAACAGAAGGGCATCCAGGAAGTGGGAAATAACTTGAATAAAGACTCAGAGGTGGGAAATCTGTTCCTGTGAAAAGAAGGTAACCAGGTTGACTGGAATGGAAGCTGTAGGAAGAGGAGTAATAAGAGAAAAGGTGGAAATATAGGATGAGAAAAATTTGGGGAAGATCCTGACCCCAAGCTGAGATATTGAAATATTATCCTGTGATATTCTGGGAGTTACTGGATATTTTTGACAAAAAGAAAAATAATCTGGTGGCAATGCGCAAAATAGGTTGAAGCTGGGCTGGGGTTAGATGTGGAGACTGGAAACAAGAACACTTGTTAGGAACTTATGATAAATCAGGCATGAGATGATAAAGAGTAAAATAGGGTGGTGACTATAGCAACGGGTAGGGAGTGAGGGTAATAAGAGATTCTTACCGAAGAAATACCAAGATCTGCTATCTTATTTGACTATAGGTTGACAAAGAGAGGATTGTATAATCTGGTGCAGGTCCTAACAGAGAAAATTCTCTTTCCTGGGCAATTCTGGTGACCAAGTAATGCTAAAGTGAATTATCATTATTAATGTTGAGAAAAAGCAGTGTGACAGATAGAATGACTTTTGGTGCAAAAAGTGTTTTTCCCCTTTGGGTTAGAGGTCTAAGGCTGCCTTCTTTTAAAAGAGGGGCATGTGGTGAGACTTTTATGGGAATCCTACTCACACTCCTGAGTTCCACGTAAAAGTAGATCCATCTTCCTTCCTCTCCTCACTGGCCCACTGAAACAATGAAAAGAAAATGGAAAAGGTCCCAGAAATTTTAAAAACCCAGACTACTTTCTTGCCACTCATTACAAAATCCTCATTTGTGTTCAAGCATGTGGTTGGCTCTGGCAGGGATAGAGATAGGGACTTTGGGGAATTGGGCACATAGAAAAGGGACAGATTTGCTTTATATAGTGGTACAACTTATCTGGAAGACCATTTGGTAATCTTCATAAGAAGCTTTAAAGAAGTACATGCCTTTCAACCAAGCATTGCACTGGTAGGATTTTTTCCTAAAGAAATAATCAAATAATTGTACACAGAAGAATATATAAAGGTGTTCATTTGAGCACTGTTTCTAAAAGAGAAAAATTACAAACAACTTAAATATCTAACACTATGGAATTGTCTAAATAATAAGTGGTATGCCCACACAATAAAATATTATGCAACTATTAAAAACTGTTGTACTTCTATAATATTGGAATGAAAAGACATTTGTTTGCCAATTGTAAGAGTCTGTGGATGGATTCACAGGCAAGTTTTACCAACATTCAAAGGAGAGATGCACTTAAATCCTCAAACTATTCCAAAAAATCCAAGAGGAAGGAAAACTTCCAAGCTCTTTTTATGAGGCCAGCATTATCTTAATTCCAAAACCAGATAAAGACACTAAAAAGAAAGAGAATTACAGGCCAATATCCCTGATGAACATAGATGCTAAAATTCTCTATAAAATATTACCAAATCAAATCCAGCAATATACTTAAAAAATAATACACCATATCCAAGTGAGATTTATTCCAGGATGTAAGGCTGGTACAATATTCGCAAATTAATAAACGTGATACATGTCATAAATAAATTGAAAGACAAAAGTCATATGATATCAATAGACACAGAAAACGCATTCGACAAAATCCAACACCCATCTATAATAATAAAAGTGTAATATGCTAATTAGACCAGACATCCTTCCAGACGAAGCCCGGGCTGTGAGGGAAGCCCAGGTCCCCAGTGCCAGAGGGAAGCCGGTGCTGGCAGCCAGGGGAAGGAAGCCCTACTCTTGCACGAATTTGTGCATCGGGCCTCTAGTTTTTTATAAAAACTCTCAACAAAGTGGGAATAGAGGGAGCATATTTCAACATGAGAAAGATCATACATGACAAACCTACAGCAAACATCACTCAATGGGCAAAAACTAAAAGCATTTCCCCTAAGAACAGGAACAAGCCAGCGATGTTCACTTTTCCCACTCTTATTCAAGTCCTGGCCATAGCAATCAGACAAGAAGAAGGAAGAAAAGGCATCTAAATTGGAAAGAATGAAGTAAAACTCTCATTATTTGCAAAAGACATGATATTGTACATAGAAAACCGCAAAGCCTTAGACAGTATGGCTCAGTGGATAGAGCATCAGCCTATGGACTGAAGAGTCCTGAGTTTGATTCCTATCAAGGGCACATGCCCAGGCTGCTGGCTTGATCGCCAGTATGGGGTGTGCAGGAGGCAGTAGTCAATGATTCTCTCTCATCATTAATGATTCTATCTCTCTCTCCCTCTCCCTTCCTCTCTGAAATCAATAAAAATATATTTTTAAAGGAAACCCTAAAGACTCCACTGAAAAGTTACTAGATTTAATAAATGAATTTGGCAATGTAGCAGGATACAAAATCAACAACCCCAAATCAACAACTTTTTTATACACTAATAATGAATTCACAGAAAGAGAAACTAAGCAAATAATCCCATTTACCACTGCAACAAAAAAATTAATATACTTAGGAATAAACTTAACCAAAGAGGTAAAACTCTGAAAACTACAGGACACTGAAAAAAGAGATAGAAGATATAAACAAGTGGAAGAATATACCATGTTCACGGATTGATAGAATCAACATCATTAAAATGTCCATACTATCCAAGGCAATCTACAGATTCAATCCCTATTAAAATACTAATGGCATACTTCACAAATCTACAACAAATACTCCAAAAAATGTATATGGAACCAAAAAAGACCCCAAATAGCTGCAGCAATCTTGAGAAAGAAGAATAAAGTTAGAGGAATCACAATACCAATTATCAAGTTATACTACAAAGCCACTGTAATCAAAACAGCCTGGTACTGGCGCAAGAACAGGCATATAGATCAATGGAACAGAACAGAGAACCCAGAAATCAACCCAAGCCATTACACTCAATTAATATTTGACAAAGGATTTAAGAGCATATGATGGATTCAAGACAGTCTCTTCAATAATTGGTGTTAGTAAAATTGGACAGATAGCCCTAACCAGTTTGGCTCAGTGAATAGAGCATTGGCCTGCAGACTAAAGGATCCCAGGTTCAATTCTGGGCAAGGACTTATACCTTGGTTGTGGGCACATCCCCAGTAGAGAGTGTGCAGAAGGCAGCTGATCAATATTTCTCTCTCATTGATGTTTGTAACTGTCTATCCCTCTCCCTTCCTCTCTGTAAAAAAAAATCAATAAAAATGTATTTTAAAAAAACAAATTTAAAAAATTTAACAGATACATGAAAAAATATGAAACTAGACCACCAACTTACACCATACACAAAAATAAACACAAAATGGGTAAAAAACTTAAATGTAAGTCATGAAACCATAAAAATCCTAAAAGAAACCATAGGCAGCATAATCTCAGACATCTCTCATAGCAATATGTTTACAGATACATATCCTATGGCAAAGGAAACTAAGGAGAAAATAAACAAATGGGACTACATCAAAATTAAAAGCTTCCACACAGCAAAAGAAACCATCAACAAAACAAAACAAAAAAAGCCCACTTTATGGGAGAACATATTTGGCAATGATACATCTGATAAAGGGTTAATATCCAAAATATATAAGGAACTCATACAACTTAACAAAAGGAATACAAACAATTCAATTAAAAAATGGGCAAGGGGCCCTAGCAGGTTTGGCTCAGTGGATAGAGTGTTGGCCTGCAAACTGAAGGGTCCCGGGTTTGATGCCAGCCAAGGGCAATTATAAGAGTTTGCCAATCGTAAGAGTCTGGTGCAGGTCCTAACAACAGTAGGCAACCAATTGAAGTATTTCTCTCACATTGATATTTCTCTCTGTCTTTTCTTCTCTCTTCCACTCTCTCTAAAAATCAATGAAAACATATCCTCAGGTGAGGATTTTTTAAAAAATGGGAAAAGGACCTAAGTAGACAGTTCTCCAAAGTGGACATACGGATGGCCAAGAGGCATATGAAAAAAAAATGCTCAAACTCCCTGATCATCAGAGAGATGCAAATTAAAACAACAATGAGCTATCACCTCACACCTGTCAGATGGCTACCATCAATAAATCAACAAATGACAAGTATTGGCGAGGATGTGGAGAAAAGAGAGTCCAAGTACACTGCTGGTGGGAATGCAGACGGATGCAGCCATTATGGAAAACAGTATGGAGTTTCCTCAGAAAATTAAAAATGGAACTGCCATTTGATCCAGTGATCCCACTTCTAGGAATACATCCTAAGAAACCTGAAACACCAATCAGAAAGAATGTATGCATCCCTATGTTCATAGCAGAGCGATTTACAATAGTTAAGATCTGGAAACAGCCCAAGTGCCTATCAATAGATGAGTGAGTAAAAGAGCTATGGTACATTTATATCATGGAATACTATGCAGCAGTAAAAAAGAAGGATCTCTTACCCTTTGAGACAGCATGGGGGGACTGGAGAGTATCATGCTAAGTGAGATAAGTCAGTCAAAGAAAGACAAATATAAGATGATAGCACTCATATGTGGAATCTAAGTAACAAAATAAACTGATGAATGGAGTGGATCCAGAGACATGTAAGCATGGAACAGAGTGCAGAATCTCAGAGGGAAGGCAGAGGAGGGTAGGTGAGTAGGAGGTAATCAACCAAAGACCTAGTATGCACATATGCATAACCCATGGATACAGATAATAGGGTGGTAAAGGCCTGGGGAGTAGGATGGGGCAGGCTGGAATGGGCCAGTGGAGGAAAAAAAGGGATATATGCAATACTTTCAACAATAAAGATTAATTTAAAATAAATAAATAAATAAATAAATCCATGTGTTTGGAAAGTTTAGAACTTGTTTCCAAATAATTTATGGGTTAAAATAGAAACTTTAAAATATTGAGAATTGAATAATAAAATATTAAAGATCAAAATTTATGGGATTCAGTGAAGATAGTACTTAAAACGAAAACTTATGGCCTTAAATTTGTATGTTATATGATATGTCCAGAATAGGCAAATCTATGGAGACAGAAAGTAGAATCATGAAGAATGGAGGGGCAGTGGAGGAGAGATGGAGAGTGATAGCTAATGGAGGTGACAAAATATTTTAAGGTTGATTGTGGTATTCATTGCACCACGCTGTGAATATACTAAAAAATATTTAATAGTATATTTTAAATAGGTGAGTTGTTTAGTATGTGAATTGTCTCTCAATAAGCTGTTATTTTTAAATCCTGTGTTAGAATAAAATAAAGGCAAAATGTGAATAAGCTAAGCATCCTAATTAAGAAGTTATAAAAAGACCAACAGACTAAACCTAATAACAGATGAATGTAAAAGACAAAAGCAGAAATAGATGAAATAGAAAGCAAAAATACATTAGACAGTATCAACAAAGCCAAATGATGGCCCTTCCAATGGTATCAGAGAAAAAGGCAAATCTTTGGTAAGAGTAATCACGAAAGAACAGTGTAAATAAATAATATTAGCAATGAACAAAAAGCATAATAATTAATAAACAGGTATTTTAAAGATATGAGGATACTATGGTTAACTTTATAACAACGAATTTGAAAACATGGATGAAATGATGGATGGATTCCTTGAAAAACAAAACTTACCAAAATTGACTCAAAATAAAAACCCAAAGGGTCTTATAATGATTGAGGAAATTAAATCAGTTTAAAAGTCCTCTGTGACCCAAATAGGTTCAGATTGAAAAGATAATCCCAGTCTTATACAAATAACAAAAATTAATGTTATTAAAAACATTTTATGGAACTAGAGATAACCTTTATATCAAAACCAAAGTATTTGGAGGGGGGGATAAGCCTCACTTATAAACATAGATGTGAAAATTTTAAGCAAAATACCAGCAAGTAGAGTCCAGCAATATACAAAAAATATGGCATGATCAATGTTGGAATGTATAATTGCCTTAACATTTAAAGAAATCTATCAAAGCTTGATTGACACATTCTAGCATTTGTATGGAAGTATTAGGAATCAAAAAGAGCTGTGTTAATTTTGAAAAATAAGTGTGAAGAGAAGACACTAATTCTACCAGATGGTAAGATATCCTACAAAAAATATATATTAGTCAGGGTAACAATAGGCTATGCTGCAGTACCCAATAAACCCCAAAATTTTAGTAAAGTAAAACAAGATTTATTTCTTGATTACATAAAAGTTAATGAGTTGTTAGGCAGCTCTTCAGTCTTCTATGCAGTTACTCAGTGATTCAGGCTTCTTCTACCTTGTGGCTCCTCTATCTCAATATGTGGCTTTCAAGCTGCCTTGTCTTAGAAGTCATCAACATTACTTTTCCTTATAGTACCTTCTTCAGATCTAGTCACATGGCCCCAATCTAAATGAAAGACAGGCTAGGGAAGTAGAGAAGTACAAAGATCATTTGGTGAGTACTAGCTGCACTTCCCATATCATGCTAACAAAAGTAATATGGAATAAATACATAAATGGAAAGTCTTAGATACAAACTTTACTTAGCGTAGCAACTTAATATACTATAAAATTGGCACCATAATCCAATGGAGAAAAGATGAACTATATAGTATATGGTATTGGGGAAAAGGGCTCACTGTTTGAAGAAAAATAAAACTGGACCCCTGCCTAGCACCAAATACAAATCTGAACTCCAGAGGACATAAAAACTAAATATGAAAACTAAAATTATGAAGTAAATAAAAGATAATATAGGAGCCCTGGCTTGTGTGGCTCAGTTGGTTGAGCATAGTCCCATTCACCAAAAGGTGGCCGGTTCGGTTCTAGGTCAGGACACGTGCCTGGGTTGTGGGTTTGATCCCAAGTAGAAGGTGTATAGGTGGCAGCCTATCTATGTTTCTCTCTCATCAATGTTTCTATATCTCTCCCTCTCCTTTTTCTTTCTCTAAAATCAATAAAACATATTTTTTAAAAGATAATATAGGAGGATATTTTTGTGACTTAGAATTGAATAACCATTTTTTAACTAAACCTTAGAAGTACATGGCTAAGACAAAAAAAAGATTAATAGTTTTGATTACATAAAAATAAGAATTTCTATTAAAGGACACTATAAATAATTTAATAGATGACAGAAAAATTATATTTGCAGTATCTTAAACTAACAAAGGATTAATATCTAACATATGCAAAGTACTCTTGCAAATCCAAAAGGACAGGAATACATCACCATAAATTGACAAAATATATGAAAAGTATACTCAGAAAGAAAACCAAAATGCTTAGAAATACATTAAGAGATGCTCAAATTTATTATTAATGAGATAATTGCTAATTAAAAGGCAATTACAAATACACTTACACTTATTTGGCTGGCAATTAGAAAGCTGGGGCTTGTCAATTGTTAATGAGAGTGCAAGATATGGAAATTTCAACATACACAGCTGATTACATTTTATTCTGAAGCTGCTATTCCAAAAAGCAACCTAACAGTACTTAATTAAATTAATTATACATGTGCCCTACAGCCCAACAATCCCTTTTATTTTGTATATATTCCCAAAAGCTTCTCACACAAATCCATAAGGTGACATGAATGAAGACTTTCATCACAGTGGTTGCAATAGTAGGAAGTTGGAAGCAGTCTAGATTCTGTTTCTTGGAAAATAGTCAGTAAACACTATTATACAACAGCTAGAAACTAAAGACTAGATGTACAGAGTAACATGTAACATTTTTTTAAATGCCACTAAATGGAAAATAAGCAGAATGAGAACCACAGCACCATACTTAAATTAAGTCATGCATAAAAAATAATGTAAAGTTTAAAAGAACTCAAACAAAAATATACATATCAAATATATTAGAACAGCTGCCTGTGGGGAAGAAAAAATTGAGGAATAGAGACGATAGGAAATATAGTGGAAAACAGGATGGAGTTTCCTCGAAAAATTAAAAATGGAACTGCCATTTGACCCAGGGATCCTACTTCTAGGAATATATCCTAAGAATCCCAAAACACCAATCAGAAAGAATATATGCACCCCTATGCTCATAGCAGCACAATTTACAATAACTAAGATTTGGAAACAGTCTAAGTGTTCATCAGTAGATGAGCAGATTTTTAAAAAAACTGTGGTACATTTACACCACAGAATACTATGCAGCTATAAAAAAGAAGGATCTCTTACCCTTTGAGACAGTGTAGAGGTACCTGGAGAGTATTATGCTAAGCAAAATAAGCCAGTCAGAGAAATACAAGTATCATATGATCTCACTCATATGTAGAATATAATGAACAAAATAAACTAATGAACAAAATGGACCCAGAGACATAGAAGCATGGAAGTGACTGATGAATCTCAGAGGGAAGAGGATGGGAAGAGATCAACCAAATAACTTATATGCATATATGCATAACCCATGGGCACAGATAATTGTGTTGTGAAGCCTGGGGAGGAGATTGGGAGCAAGGTGGAGAAGGTTAACGGGGAGGGGGAAGGGATATCTGTAATACTTCCAACAATAAAGATAAATTTTAAAATGAAATAAAATAGTAAATAAATGAATAAAGAAAAGGGGAAATTTTTATTAGATCAATGTAGATGTTATGATATGAAGGAAGGAATATGGTTAGTGTAATAATCATCATTACCTAACTGGCTAAAACTTATTAGAAAACACTCAAAAATAATATGACTTGTTTTTTATTGAATTTATTGGAGTTACATTGGTTACTAGAATCATAAAGGTTTCAAGTGTGGATTTCTGTGTCATAAGATCTGTATATTGGACTGTGTGCTCACCACCCAAAGTCAAATCATCTTCTGTCACCATATATTAGAAAAAAATAGCATGATTTTACAAAAATTATTTCTCACTCACAAAAGAGTCTCAAGTTAGTGTCCCAGGTCAGCAGGGAGGTTCTGCTTCATATGACCATTTAGGATCCAGGTTCATTTTATCTTGCACTCCTCTCTCCTCTAGGTACTTAGGGTTCTCTCCATTTGGCTGGTGCATAAGAAAAGAGAGAGCACAGATCAAGCATGAAGATGTTTTATGAGGCAAAATCTGGAAGTGACAGACATCACTTCTGCCACAATTTATTGTCCAGAACTCAGTCTTATGGCCACATCCTATCTAATAAAAGAGTAATATGCAAATTAGTCATCACTCCTTTACAAAGATGGTCATGCCTATAGCCACAAGATGGCGGTGCCCAGTCTGCCTCAGCCCCGCAACTGAAGTAGCCAGGCCTGTTAGCCAGGCAGGTGGTGGGGGAGGCAGGGAGGGCCAAGGGGCAGAGCCAGCAATCAGGGAACTGGGAAGCGGCGAAGCTGGCAATCACAGGGGTTTAGGGGTCTTCTGCCCAGGCCTGTAGCCTCCGGCAGAGACCTCCGGCCTGGGAAGGGGTGGAGCCCACAATCCCAGGGGTTTGGGTCATCTGCCCAGGCCAGTAGTCTTGGGCAGAGACCTCGGCCTGGGAAGAGGCGGAACGGCAATCACAGGGTTTGGGGGTCTTCTGCCTAGACCTGCAGCCTCAGGCAGAGACCTCAGGCCTGGGAAAGGGCAGAGACTGCAGGCCTGGGAAGGGGCAGAGCCTGGGATCGCAGGTGTTTGGGGGTCTTCTGCCCCGGCCTACAGCCTCTGGCAGAGATTGCAGGCCTGGGCAGGGGCAGAGGCAGCAATTGCAGGCACCTGAGAAAGGGTTGAGTTGGTGATCGCAGAGATTTGGGAGTCTTCTGCCCAGGCCTGCAGCCTCGGGCAGAGATTGCAGGCTTGGGCAGGGGCAGAGGCACCAATCGCAGGGACCTGGTAAGGGGCAGACTGGTGATTGCAGGGTTTTGGGGTCTTCTGCCCAGGCCTACATCCTAGGCCAGAGGCTACAGGCCTGGGTATAGCTTGGAGAGGCAGGAGTGGAACCAGTTTTGTGAGTGAACTACAGAGGAAACACCTTTTCTTTTTTTTTTCTTTTTTTTTACAGTTTCTTTTTTTTTAATTTATCTTTATTGTTCAGATTATTACAGTTGTTCCTCTTCTTTTCCCCCATAGCTCCCCTCCTCCCAGTTCCCACCCCACCTTCTGTCCTTGCCCCCCCACTGTCCTCATCCATAGGTGTACGATTATTGTCCATTCTCTTCACGCACCCCCGACACCCTTAACCCCCAAAAATTGTCAGTCCACTCCCTTTCTATGCCTCTGATTCTATTCACCAGTTTATTCTGTTCATCAGATTTTTTATTCACTTGATTCTTAGATTCACTTGTTGATAGATATGTATTTGTTGTTCATAATTTTTTTACTTTCCTTTTTCTTCATCCTCTTCTCAAAGGATACCCTTTCAGCATTTCATATAATACTGGTTGGGTAGTGATGAATTCTTTTAGCTTTTTCTTGTCTGTGAAGCTCTTTATCTGACCTTCAATTCTGAATGATAGCTTTGCTGGGTAAAGTAGTTTTGGCTGTAGGTTCTTGCTATTCATCACTTTGAATATTTCTTGCCACTCCCTTCTGGCCTGCAAAGTTTCTGTTGAGAAATCAGCTGACAGTCGTATGGGTGCCCCCTTGTAGGTAACTGACTGCTTTTCTCTTGCAGCTTTTAAGATTCTCTCCTTGTCTTTTGCTCTTGGCATTTTAATTATGATATGTCTTGGT
>PVJC01043437.1:0-14519 GCA_004026665.1 Murina feae
TGATGATAAGGATGGTGGTGATGGTGGTGGTGGTGGTGGTGATGGTGATGATAAGGATGGTGGTGGTGGTGGTGGTGGTGACAATCATGATGATGATGGTGGTGATGGCGGTACGGCAGTGATGAAGGAGATGGTGGTGATGGTGGTAGTGGCGGTGGTGATTGTCTGAAGAGGATGGTGATGATGCAGCTCCTGGGTACATGTGCGGAACTTCCCCGTGTACACCTTTCATCTCCTCTTCCGCTGAGCCTCTCCCTGGCTCCCCATCTCTGAGCAATATTAGCTCGTGACTTCTTTCCTACCCTCCTCTTCCGAGCATCTGGCTCTGCCCCAGGGCTGCTTCCTGGCATCTCTGGCTGATGGAGTGGAGACTTAGGAGGTCTGGGTGGGGGGTCCCAGCGGCACGCGGTAGAGCACATGCAGCGAGGATGCCTGTGTGGAGGACAACCTCAAAGTAGCAGCTCAGCGAAGGAAAGCCCACGGGGAAAGGCCGGGACGCTCTGGGGGGCCTTGGAGATAGCGTCTTTGGAAAATTAGAGGTGCCAGGGAGACATATGCCGGAGAATGGGGTGCATGCCCATTTGGCAAGACTGCTTAAGGCCTTTGCAAGTTTGTGAGGTAGTGAAAGAAGAGTGGAAGAAGGGGTGGCAGCCACCCCAGGTGTCCCTTCCTTTCGTCCCTTTGCTAGCCCCTGCCAGGCACCATCTAGATGCCAGAGGGAATGCCACAAGGAGATGGCCACACCCTCTGCCCTCAGGAAGCAGCCAGTGAACAAGGTACAGAGACGATGAATGCCCTGGGAGGTGTGTGGGTGAGCAATGGCTGAGGGCTGAGGTCTGAGGGCTGTGCCATCTGGAGGCGGAGAAGGCTGTTTACAGAACTGGTATCATGAAGTCCAAGAGGATCTGTGGGAGGGAGAGTAGCTGCGCTGGGGACGGTGCATGCGAGGCAGCTGGGATGGGCCAGGTGATGTGCAAGGACCAGAGTCACCAGGTACTCCTGGGATTGGGGGGGGGGGAGCCATGCTCTCCCCCAGTGTGGTTGGGGGTGATGACCCTGGCATGTGACATCCTCTGTCCTCGGGGGAGGGAGGCAGCCCCAGGACATCCTGTGGAGGTCAGACCTGCACAGAAGTCTGTTGCTTCATGGGGACCATAGATACTCCTGTTTGAGTTCACACCTCACTCACCTCTGGCTCCTCACGGTCACAGGAGGAGGCTGATGGTGGACAGTGGGCCGAGGTGTTCCTTCCAAAGCCATGCATTGAAGTCCTGACCCCGGTCCCTGGAATGTGGCCTTATTGGGACAGAAGGTCTTCACAGACGTAACCAAGTTGAAATGAGGTTGTTCGGGTAGATCCTAATCCAATATGACTGGGAACTTGGAGACAGACAGATGCACAGTGACAGTGCGGCGTGAAGGGGAAGGCAGAGGGCGAGGCAATGCATCTGCCAGCCGAGGTGCGCCAGCAGCCCCAGGAGCCAGGAGCGGGCCTGGCACAGCCTCCCTCACAGCTTCAGGGGAACCAGCCCCGCCCCCACTTTGACCTGAGACTTCCAGCCTCCAGAACCTCAGGACAGCCCCCGTGAGATGGTGGTGGTGTTAGAGCAACTCCAGGAGACCAGCGCTGATGGGAAAGGCCTGAGACTGACTTTTGAGGAAACTATTCTTTTGTCACTGTTACATTTTTCTTTAAAGAATCGCTGCTACCCGCATACTCAGCGCTGAAGGGGAGGACACTGGACGAGACCTCAGGCAGAGTTTGGGGTGCCAGCGTTGCAGAATTCCCGCGGGCTCTGCCTGCTGCTGCCCGGGCTCCCGCAGTGGCCACGGCGCAGGTGGAAGCTGCAGGAAGGATGGTGCTCACAGCGAGGCCGGTGGGACCGGCTACGGCAGGGGCCTGGGCCTGCGTCCAGCCCGACTCACGAGGAAGCTGCCTCTGAGCCAGTGGGCGCCTGGTGCGCACAGGAGGCTCGTGCTGTTGGGTGGGTGAGAACAAGGACCTAGCTCCCTGGAGAAAACGGGCTGTTTAATCCGCCCCACCACCCTCCTCCTGCAGAGCTCGCGGCCTTGGTCCGGGTGTTGTCTGACTTGTCTGACTGCTTCTTAAGCAACAGGTCAGACTAAAATGGGAGAGTTTTCAGAAATAGTTTCTTGAAGCAATGTTTTTCCAGAACTGAGACCGTGCAAGGGGAGGAAGCAGCCAGGCTGAGACCTGCCTGCCTGGGAACAGAAGTGCGGCCCGTGCCCTCTGGCCCGAGGACTTAGCAGACTGTGCGGATCTGGCCAGACTGCAGCGGAGTCTCCCGGCTCCACAGACTCCTGCGATTGTGAGACGTAAGGGCTGACACGGAGGCCATCTGGCAACAGAGTAAGGGAGGATGAAGGTTTGGGGCAGGCAGGCCAGGAGGAGGAGCGGGCATGCCGCTTCTGCCCCGCCCCAGAGCGAGGGCTTTCCCTGACATGGGGCAAGGTGTGCCTCTCCGTGGGAGGCGTGATGGAGGCTCCCTGAGGCCCGTGCCCCAGACGCCACAAGGCCGAAGGAGCCCGGTCGGTGGGCACGTCCCCACACGCTAGGTCCCGGTGCATGTCCTTTGCACGCCTCTGGCCAGCGTTTTCCCGGGCTCTGGGCAGCTCTGCCTGCGGGTCCACATCAGCATGCCTTGGTCAGTCGAAAGCACTTGTGTGGAGAATGAAGCAAAGCTCAGGGCAGAGGAGCAGCGCATACCCTGCCCCCGGGGGCAGAGTGCTCAGTGCTGGGGAGGCCCGGCTGGCCAGTGTCAGGGGTCGTAGCTGAGTGACGATGCCCACAGTTGCGAAGGCTCATGGGGGCGGGCGAGGGGGCACGTGGGCTGGCCTGAAACCAGCCTGCCGAGCACACAGCGTTGCCTTCATCCCAGTGCTTGGTGGAAGGGCCGTCGCCGCCAACGGAGGGTCCTCAGTGCCACTGTCGCTCTGCCTCCCCCACCAGGCAGCCAGTTCTGCCCAGCAACCAGGCCTCCCTCCATCTGCCGTGTGAGTAATGAGTGCCCCTCCCCCACTGCGGTGGCACAAGCCAACTTTCCTTCTTCTATTCACTGGATCACCCTTTCAGCTGATGCCCATTGTTCTCTGCTAATGGCCTACGATGTGCCGGCCTGTCCCCTCTCCTCCCTGCTGGCTGCCAGGGAGGAGGCAGGAATGCTGGCCCTGTGCTCCCCTGTGGCCGCCTCTCCCAGCCCCCTCGCTGCCTGGCTTCAAGTGTCACAATATTTTATGGGGCGCCCTCCTCCCCTCTGGCCGGGTTGACACATGGCTGTCTTCTGTGTCTGTTCGGGGCCCACCGCAGGGCAGCGCCTGGCTGTCCTGGGCCTGTGACAGATGGCCCGGGCCTGAGGTGGGCGGCAGGCTGTGCCCGGTTCTCAGTCCGCCCTTGATTTCTGTCACCCCTGAGAGGACGGGACAGCAGTGGTGTGTGCCTGAGGTGCTCGCTGGCTGGATTCACTTCTAGCTCTTTTGGGGTCCAGGGCCAGGCCCAGCAGGGGGAGGAGCCGACGCACTGGCCCTGTCCCCTGGCAGCCAAGGGCTAAAAGGGGTGAGAAAGGGAGCAAAGCTCTCACGGGGCAGAGAAGCAGCCTCCCTGGGGGTGTGCACAGGCCCAGTTGTGGTGTGCAGTTGCCACAAGGAACATAGGCATACGCTAAGGTTACCCCTGGGGCATCGTCCTCATAGCTGAGCTGTAGGGATGGACCTAAAATAGAGGAAGTTTTTTTATTTGACAAGACGTCAAAGCACTGACATCAGGACCCTGTGTGAGTTGTTGGCATGTTGCTGCGCCCAGCCTTCCAGGGGGTTCTGCAGGACACAGGTCAGGGGCTGTGGCCCGGCCACTGCCTTCTCGATGGCCAAGCACTGACCTCCAAGGTTCCTATACCACGGCATACAATCTGCGGGCACTGTGCGTGTGTGAGCACATGTGCGGGCCTGCCCCGTGGGGGCTGAGCACGCACCCTGGGCGGCTGCCCTTTGTCTGAGCACAGGGCTTTCTTCAGAGTTGCTGGTCTTAACAGCAGTGACATGCCCTGTCAGAGCCGCATTCATCCAGGCACGTGGCCCCGTTGAGCATGCAAATGAGTAGACGCTGGCCGGTGTCCTGGGGCACCCAAGCCAGCCGGCCAACACCCGAGAGGCCCAGCAGGTGCCTCAGAAGGCAGGTGTGGGGACACCATATGCTCTGGCCAGGGTCGGCTTTCAACTCCCCGCAGGTGAGGGGGGCGGGAGAGGGGGCGAAGGAGGCCCGCAGCCCTGTGGCTGCGCTGTGGCCTTGGGGCTTTGCTTGCTGGGCACAGATCATGTTTTGTTTGTCTCTTTAGTCAGGGCAGCCCTGTAGCGTGGCCACAGGAGACAGAGAAGGGACAGAAGTTGAAGGAGGGAGCTCAGCCCCCTGTCAGGAGGCTCCAAACTGGGTAATTCCTTCTAATCCTGTGCACACTGGAGAGTGTTTGTGGCTGAATGAGGCACGTGCCTTCCAAATGCGCTGCTCATCTGCAGAGCCGCACGGGCGGCGAGACCAGCCCAGGCAGGGCCCCACCCCCAGGACTTAGGCTGCACCCAGAACCACGGGTGCAGGCCTCTGTCTCCCCAGTTCTCAAATAATGTCATGTCTGAGGCCCCACTGGCCACATATGCCACTTGCATTTACATTAATGAAAATGAACTTAAAACTAGCTTCTCAGGGCTGAGTGGCTCTGTGACAGTGCAGGGAGCATCTTATTATCGGAGGAAATTCCGTCGGACAATGCCCACTTGCACATGGGCCCGAGGCCCAGGTAGGTGCCCTGGTAGCTCAGGGCGTGGAGGTCTCCTGGCCCTCACGCCTCAGAGCCTCAGGCTGCTGGGCGTGCCCCCCCGAGCTTTGGCCGCTGCCTGCGAGAATCAGGGTGTCTTGGGCTAGCTTGGCGGACCTGCGTGCTGCTTCCAGGGGACCCTCTGAGTCCTGGCCCCACTTGTGCCTCATTGCAGCCACTCCTAGAGAGCACTCCTGCCACAGGGCAGGCTGCAGCATGCAGAGGGGTGATGGCACACGCCGGCTCGCAAAGGAGCCCAAGTGCACGGCAGAGGGTGTGGGCCGAGCTGGCGGCGGGGCTGCACAGCACGTGCTGCCAACTGTTGCAAAGGAAGCCCCGGCCCCCCAGGACGAAGAAAGCGAGGGACGTGTGCGCATTTCTGAGGCGCGGCCTCCCTCCTGCTGTCATTGTCCCCCGCGGCAGCAGGCCTGCGACAGCTGGGTATCACTAACAGCTGCTTTTTCCTGGGGTGAAATTAAAAGATTAGGGGATGTGGGCACGTGCTGGCCTCAGGAGCCCAAACAATGCTTGATTTAGGGTGAAACTTGTCTGGGGACGCTGACAATAGAGGAGGCCCCGAGCCGGCCCGGGGTCAGGAGGGGGGCTGGCTGCGCGCGAGACAAAGGGCTGAGGCGGGGCGGGGCGGGCGGCGCTGAAAGGAGGCCTGGCAGCAGCTGCTCCGGCTCCAGAAATTTGAGACGGTCTTTTCACAAACACAAACGCGGGGGAAGAATGGGCCTGCTCCGCTGAAATGACTCGTTTGCAAATGAAAGGGAGATTGAGAGCCCTCACATTTTCCAAGTTTTCACCTAAGAGGATGCAAAATGATTAGTGCCCAGAGCACAGGCAGGCAGGGAGTGTGCCTGAGCAGATGGGGCGCCGCCAGTGGCCCTGCGCCTCTGTTTACATAACAATCGCTGCCGGGAGGGGTGCCGCAGCCCCGGCCCCTGAGTGTCTAGTGAGGACACTGGGTGAGGACTTCCTCGGGGGCAGGTCCAGCGGGCCCACGGGAGGCCAGTGCGGGTGTGCGTTTCCGTGTAGGCTAAGCGTTACGCACACCTCATAGCCAAAGGCTCCCGTGACTGCCGGGAGGCAGAGCCCAGGGGGCACCAGAGGGACGTCCGACTTCCCGTTGGTAGTTTCCTCTTGGTGACGGGTGGCAACCAGACTAACCGCTAGCGGGGCGCCCTGGCCCGTCCTGCATGAGCAGAAGCATTTGCCCAGGAGGGTGCACACAGCTAGCCCAAAGGCAGGGGAGGCTTGGCCATGGGCGCCACCCGATGAGTGATGCGCAGGTGCAACCTCGGGGCCTCCCGCAGGCCTCCCGGGTCAAAGGCCTGGACCCGAGGCTCGCCTCCCTTCTGGAATGTTTCTTCTGAGAAGGCACAGCGTGGACTCCAGTGGGGCGAAGTGGGAGGAGCCCCCCCAGGGATGTCCATGCACCCCCAGTTGTGGTCGGTCACCTTTGAGGTGCTACTCCTGAGGAGGCACGTTTCTCTCGATCACAGTCATTGTTACCTCATCAAGCAGAGTCTCGTGACACAGAAGCCAATGTTGAGAGCCTGGGTCCTTTAAGTCCCCACCCAGTCCTTGCTCAGGGACCAGGGGAGTTTGCCCTGCGAGGGCAAGGTGAGAAGGCACCTGCCTCAGACACCGTAGAGCAGCAGGAAGCCGGGGTGGGGGGGTGGGGGGGTGGTAGTGAGTGGGGGGGGGGACTGCCTGACTGCCTGGGTCCGGAGGGCACATGCCCAGGTCTCGCCATCAGCCCCACTGAGTCCGAGCTGGTGCTGCTCAGAGCAGGTGGTGCCACAAGCCTTCAGGGACCCTTTCTTGTCAATGTGAAGGATTTGCTCAGTGGAGTTCAGTGGCCAAATTCAAGCCACTTCTTCTTTCTAGGATTGCGAGGGATGCCTGTGCTATCTTTGCTTTCTGTTCAGAGTGTGCCATTTGCTGGGTGTTTCGACACACTGTCAGGTGCCTTAGGATTGTTTTCACAACACAGAATGGAACTCAGGGACCCCCGCTGGCTTGTCATCTATGCTGCCCAGCGGGTGGCCATGAGAAGTGCCTGTGCTGGGCTCCTAGAGGGGGCACCTGGAGGAGCTGTAGGGCCCATCTCCAAGTGAGCTATTTAGAGATGGATACCTCCAAAGGCATCTGCACAGCCCCCCCCCCCCCCCCCCTGGGAACTGCAGCCTGGCTCTGAAACTCCAAAATGTGCTCTGGCCGCAGGAGAGCAACCCAGGCACTGCCATGAGAGGCCAAAATGAGGGCAGATGAGGTCCTTCGACTGGGTCTCTGGTCCACTTCACCATAGGCTGAGCTTAAACAACAAACATTCGCTTCTTGCAGCTCTGCCGGCTTCAAGTCTGAGATCATGGTGCCACCCGGCCAGGTCCTGAGGAGGGCTCTCTTTCTGGTGTGTAGGCAGCCGCCTCCTCACTGTCCTCACACAGCAGAGAGAGCTCTGGGCTCTGCCTCTTCCCATAAGGACACTAATCTCATCATGACCCCACCATCACAACCTCATCTAAGCCCAGTTCCCTCCCACAGACCCAGCCTCCAGATCCCTTCCCATGGGCCTTCAACCTGTGGCTTTGGGAGGGACATGAGCGCCAGCCCAGATGACCGAAGGGAACCTGCTGGATGCGTTTCCAGCTGTACCTCATACAAAGCTTACCTCACATGTATATGAAATCTATTTGAAAGGGTCTCTGGAGGGCTGAGTGGACTTGAACACCAAGTCCAGGGCAACCTTAGGGGACTGGTGGTCACCAACTGAAAAAAATGTTAAGAGAAGTCACCAACTAGAGAAGAGCTATGCTGCTACTCTTTGGTAAGCCGTTTCAATTCTTCTGAGAGGTCAGCCCCCAGCCCTCAAGGTCACCAGGCACACTGAGCATGTGTCTCTGTGGGTCCTTTGTCAGGGGCCTCCCTGAAACCCCTCTCGTGGAGACACTGCCTGCCCTGCGGGAGTGCTGGCAGCTTTAAGGAAAAGGAAGCGCAGAAAGCATTTTCCTGCCCTTCATTCTTCCTAGTAATAAGCGGGTGGGGGGAGCCAGCCGGGCAGCCCCTCTGCGTTGTTGGTGATGGTCCTAGTAGCTCAGCACCACATAATTCTCAGGGTTGGGGGGGTGGGGTAGGGTGGGGCACGAGGGGCCCAGGACACCAGGGCTGCAGCGTGAAGGCCCAGCTACTGTGACAGCACCGGCCGGGAGGTGGGCCTGTTGGGAAGTGCTGCTTTGGCCCCGCTAGAGGCAGGTGAGCGGGCTGGCCCAGGCTGGCTGCCCAGGCGTCCAGAGCAGCTCAGTGGGGGGACCCAGGGCAGAGCACCTGCCTCTTGTGCAGCTGTGGCCCGAAGGACACACCTGCTGTTACCCTCTTCCACACAGTGAAGGCCCCCAGGTGGACCCCACGCACACCATGTCGCCTGAATCTGAATTGGCTCTGTCCCAGGACGTCTGAGTCTCCTGACAGCTCAGCAAAAGCTAATGCCCGGCCAGCGTGGCTCAGTGGTTAAGCATCGACCTATGTATGAAACAGGAGGTCATGGTTGGATTCTAGGTTGGGACATATGTCCTGGTTGCGGGCTCCATCCCCAGTGTGGGGTGTGTAGGAAGCAGCCGATAATGATACTCTCATCATTGATGTTTCTCTCTCTCTCCCTCCCCCATCCTCTCTGAAGCCAATAATATATATATGTCTATATTTAAAAAAGGTAATAACCATGGACAGAGTGAGTCCGCGTGCTCAGAATGAAGGCAGCAGCCGTAACTCACAAAGACAGGGCTCAGCAGTAGTCCTCATCCTGCGATGCCGGCGGACAGACAGCTGACAGGAGATGGACCGGCTCAGAATCCTGGAGTTTCAGCCCGGCTCAGCCTCCCTGTCTGAGAGTTGGGGCCAGGGGCAGCCCCCACTCTACTGGGCCAGGGTCCCACTGCCTGCTGGGGCCTGGAACCACGCATGGCCTCCAGAGGCCCGTGCTGCGTGTCCCTGTGAGTGTGAGGAAAGACCAGCAGGAGTGAACATGCTTAGACATATTCATCACCGCACACCAGACACATGTGGCCGCATGTGGTGAAGCCTGCGCAGGGACCGGTCAGGGAAGCTAAGTACGCCAAAGCCAAGAGAGCCATGTCCTGTCGCCACTCCTCCCCCACCTCCACTCTCCCATCCCCTTCCCTTCCTCTCCATTCCCCCCTCTGTCCCCCTGCCTGCCCGCAGGCCCTGGACCAGGGCAGCCAGCACTGGTGGCTCCTGTGATCTCTACAGGTCTTAGCATTGGTTTGCAGACCTATTAGTCAGAGGTGCCCGGGATGGGCAGAAAGGTCTCCTCGGCCTCAGCATGATCCTGCATGTCACCACTAACTCCTGGATTTGGGTTCAGAGCTGGAAAAGCTTTGGTCTTGCTCTGGCCTCACACTCTGGACGCTGGGTACTGTGTGCGCAGAGGCTGGCTCTGTGGGAGGGAGGGCTGCCTGCCGCGGCCTCCGCTGTCTCTGCCATGGGCCTTGGGGCCAGGGAGAGGCCTAGGATGTCCGGGGCAGGTGGAGGCTGGAGCAGAGGCCTTGGAACCCCCAAAGAGGGCGTGACCCCTGGAAGCCAGTGCCCAGGCTCTAGAGGAAGTGTGGGCATCCCTGCAGCACCCTCTCTGAGGCCCACGCAAACCCATTCATTCCCCTTCACCCACCATGCAGTGTTATGTCCTCACAGACAGTGGAACTTCCGAAGGTATCACTTCCAGCCGATTCGGCAAAAGGCATGGGCTTAGAGTTGGAACTTAGGCCAGAGGTTAATTATGCCCCAGTTTCCCCACTGTTCCAGGAAAGCCGAAGCTGGATGGGCTCCTGGCGGAGGAGGGGCACAGTGCCCACGCCCTCCGTTTCTCTCTGAGCAGAGGCTGCAGCCAGCAGCTGGCACACGCTTGGCCTGACGGGGAGGGGCTGGCGGGGTTGGGGGAGGTCGGGCTCCGGCGGGCTTCTCGCACTGCGCAGCTCTGCCTCTCCATGGGGCACACTCTGATGGGCGGCGATGCCTGGGGGAGCGGGAGACAAAACCCGCCCGTGGCCTGCCTGCCTGCCTGCCTTCCGGTTGTGCTGGGCCAGCCGACCTGGGCAGGCCACAGAGGCTGTGGTGGCTTTAAGATGCGCCCATCTGATTTGTAGCACCCCTCCCACCTAGAGGGCCTCTGGCCCCGAGCCCTGGCCCCCGTGGGCCCTGAGCCACCGCACAGGAAGTCCCTCCTTCGTGCTGCCCTGGTGGGAAGCAACGCGACCGAGGCTGGTGTGAGCGCTGGAGAGGCCCGAGCGCATGAAGGCCCGACAGCCTCCGACAGGCTACTGCCTGGAGACAGCCGCCAAGGCCCTGGCAGAGCCACCCAGCTGAACCTGCCGGCACCGTGAGGAAGCGGAAAGGGGCTGGGCAGATCTAAGACACCAAGTTTAGGGGTGTAATAGGGAGCAGACCCCGGTGCTCCCTACCAGGACCCTTCCCGCTCCAGATCCAGAGACCTAGCTTCCCTGGAGGCAGGGACGCAGCCCCACGGCCCCTCCCCCGCTCGCCCTGCTCCTGGGCTGTGATGGGCACGGGCGCCAGGCCTCCTCGCTGGTTTGCTTTTCGTCTCTCCCCTGCTTTCAGGTGGCTGCAGGCGCCTTGGCAGCACACACAGGAAGTTAAAATAAAGCCAAGGAAATTGGGCAACTTCAGTCGTAAAGCTGGGGAAGGAACCTGAGATAAAGTGGATGCTGGAACCGGGTTAACATTTAACTCTAGCTTCTCGGACGCTGAGGGTTCTCTGGAAGTGCCAGTTCTTGCTCGGGGGGGGAGCTCAGAGCAGCTCCTCAGGTCACTTCTGTTCAGGAGGGTCGGCGTGTGAATGTACAGCCGGGGAATGACTTGACGGTCCATGCCCCCGAAGCAGAAGCCCTGGTCTCAGGAGAAAAGGCTTCTTCACGTGGATATGGTTGGTGTCTTTTCCTAGTAAAGTCTTGGGCATGATGGCCAGTCCCCCACGGGCAGCGCAGCTGCTGGCAGCTGGACAGGGCCCAGCGAGCCGGGAGAGGGATCCCGGGCAGGACCCTGGGGCCTGGCTGTGCTTTTGCTGGGACAGGGTGGTGCCCGGAGAGGTGAGGGCCCGTCCTCGGAGTTGTTGATTGACACCTGATCCCCGGGCCCCCGATGGAGTGAAATGCCACATGCTGCTCCCGTCCTATCAGGGCTTCGGCTCAGCCACGTGTGGGGTGGAGGGGTCCTGGGGTGCGCTCAGCGCCCGTTTCTCCCTCGGCAGGTCCAAGTGGCTGACCTCTTCACAGCATGAGATCATCATGGAGGGGCTCCGTGTGAAACCCAGCCCAGCCCCGGGCCCTCCAGGGACCCAGGATCTGTGGCTCCGGGGCCAGTGCGGGCTGCCCCTGTCCCGCAGGAGCTGGGCGGGGCCTCCCTTCTCCAGCACAGGGCGGCTCTGGTCTCCACCGCAGCTATAGGACTCACTTCCCACAGACAGCAAGCACACATGGGGCAGATGCCCTGCACCCCAAATACATCTTTATGCGACCGGACCTGGGATTTCATGTGGAGTTAAACCCACCTGCCTCAGTGGCTTCCTTCCCCCTCCCACGCCTGCCTACACCCACAGAGAGAAAGTGGGGGCACACGCAGTCTCCTGGATGCTGGGCCTCTGGGAGGGCTTGTGTGTCTCTGATCAGACCCATGCCCTGTCCCTTGTGGTCAGGGGTCTGGGGTCCTGGGGTCTGGGTGCTATACCTTGCACCTCCAGCACCCTCAGTGGGGTTTGCCCAGCTGGCAGCGCACTGGATCTGGCGTGGGGGCTGGGCCTGGGTGCACAGGAACATGGTTCCCTGTGGGGCTCTGATGGCTTGGTCCTGCTTGAAACACATGAACTCAGCTGCCACACCCTGGGGCAGGAGCAGGGCCGGCACTCACTGTCCCTGGGGGCTGCTGGCAGCCTTTTTCGGCTCCAGCTCTGACCTGCAGGGAGGAGGCTGCTATGGGTACCCCACACCAGCCTCAGAATCATTGCTTTCTGACGGGTGTAAACATGTGGCTTCTTTCTGCTCCTAATGCCCTGTGACCCTTTAATTCACACCAGGCTGGCTCTTTGAAGAGGCTTCCAGAACACCCAGCCAGATGCCTGCTGTCTCCCCGACCCTCTGGGGCAGGGGTTCGCCCTAGGGAGCAGCACCCTCCTGCCCCCTTCTCCCCAGGAAAGACTGGGCCAGACTCTGCTGGGAACGCCCCTGGGGGGAGACCGGGTGGTTCTGTGTCTGGCCTGTGCTTTGTGGGGACGAATTCATGTTTGGAATCCTAAGGGCGCTTCCTCTGAGGGCTTCTGGTCACAGGGTCCCCAAGGGGAGCCCTGCGCCTCCCGCCTGCCACCTCGGGGTCCGCTGCCTCCGTGGAGGGGCCTCCGGGCTCTAAAGCCAGGTGCTGAGTCTGTGATTCTGGTTGAGCACATCAAGAGCGATGCCCCCGGTGTGGCCCTCATGCCTGTCCCCCAGGACCACGACAGCATCCCTCTCTGGGGATGATGCTATGAGCCAGCCATTTTGTTTCCTTGGGCCCCATTCTCACTTGGGAGCCGAGGTCACAGGCACAGAGAACCTGGCACCCTTGCTCTTACCGCAAAGACATGTTTGGGGTGCTGAAAGCTGCGTGCCCCAGGATGTGCCCCGGGGCCCTCGAAGAGGGACTTGGAAGGTGGTCAGAGACAGTGCTCAGCTGTCCCCACCACAGTGCCACCTGCCGCCGCCACCACTGTGCCCATTCTGGATGTGCCATGTGGTAGAGGCAGGGGCGCAGGCCGCCAGGGCTGGCTGCAGGCGGCTCCGGGAGCCCGTGGGCCAGCTCTGTGGGTATGAGCGGCGGGTGGGCAGGGGAGGAGCTGTGTGCACTGGCAGGACCGCAGTGCTGGCCACGCACCTCCCGGCGTCACTGCGAAGGGCCTGGGGGCAAAGGCAGGGCGGTGGCATGGATCCCGCGATGTCCTCGGGAAGAAGGAGCCTCTGGAATGAGGGGAGTCCGTGTGCAGGGCCTGGCCCCTCAGAGCTCCTGGAGAGGAGCGTTGCCTCTCCCCCTGGGCACCCCTGCGCTTCCCGGGCGCGGGGGATCCTGAGTGACAAGGCCTGGGAGAGGTGGGGAGGAAGAGCCCCGTGGAGGGGGCACTGCGACTCCAGCCTGGGACACCCGAGGCGGCAGCAGGTGAACGCCACACAGGAAAGGGAGCCAGGCGCTGAGAGCGGCGACAGCGAGCCCTGGGAGCGCCGCGCTGCGCACGTGGACGCACTCGTGCGGCAGGCAGTGACGCTGGACAGAGCTGCGAGCTGCCTCCGTGCCAGCAGCAGGGCACGGGCCTCAGCAAGGAGGTCCCCAGTGTGTCAGGGCCTTCGTGCCAGCAGCAGGGCACGGGCCTCAGCAAGGAGGTCCCCAGTGTGTCAGGGCCTTCGTGCCAGCAGCAGGGCACGGGCCTCAGCAAGGAGGTCCCCAGTGTGTCAGGGCTGAGCCCAGGGAAGGACGTTTATCGTTTCACGGCATGAGCAGTGCTTGTCTGCTCCCGTTGCTGGGAGAGTAGATTCACAAGCGGCTGCCCGTCACTGAAGCAGAATGGCAAGTGTTAAGACCGTCCCCAAAGTGCGAGTGGAAAGAAGTGACGAAAGGGGGACGGAGAGGGGGGAGGGGCGTTCCTCTCACCTTATAAAGAAACACTAAGAGTTGCTTTTGAAAGCCGATGAAAAAGGAATAGACATTTAAGAGCATTCTTAGGGTGCCAAAGGTAACCACTAAGGCAACTCAGATACTGAATGTCAATGTCATACATGGAAAGCAGAAGCTAATGGAGCTTAGCAAAATTCTCCCTATTTAAGGGAGGGCCAGCGGATGACTCAGAGAGAAGCCTGCGTCCCCACTGACCGACCGACCGTCAGGCCCCACCGGCCGAACAGCCAGCGTCTGTCCCTCCGAGGCGGGGCGGTGGCGGCGGCGGCCGTCAGCTGAGCTCCGCTGCGTTCTGGTCATCAGGGGATGTGTTACCTGGATAAAAAGAATCTGTCTTTGTAGAAGGCTAAGACATATAGAACAGTATAAAGGAAAAAGTAAAAATTATTATCATTCTGCTAAGAGATGACCCGTTATTATTCTTCTGGTTGGCATGTCCCATTGCTCATTATGGTCATTTTTCTTAGATAATTACTCTGTGTATTACTGATGTTTCTCTTTTAAGTGCCAGATTATCTTATACTCACTTAATAATGACTTCAGACTCCTTTGCAAATAAGATTTTTAATAACTATACTATATGCCACCATTTTATGTGCCATAATTTATATAATAATTCCCTCTTATTGAATACTTGGGTTATTTCTAATATATGTTACTCTGACAAATTCTGAGGTAAATTTTTAAAATGATAAATCTTCATGTTCTTGGTGATTTTCTTAAGATGTCTTCCTGGATGAGATTCTAAGGTGAGCATATATGAGCATGTTTGAAGCTCTGTGTTGTAAAATTGCTTTCAAGTGAGATTCTACTTAATGTTTTCCTTTGAAGAGCAGTTGGTCCCCTCATTGCCATCATTTGCATTGTTCAGACCTGCAGGCTGCGCTCAAAGTTAGTCATATATTTATCTGGGATTTGAGAATCGTCTAGGAGAAATTCCATGAGTGTATGGCTTTGTCA
>PVJC01043438.1:0-14484 GCA_004026665.1 Murina feae
GCAAGCCCCTGGGGGAAGGCTGCTTCGGGCAGGTGGTCATGGCCGAGGCCGTGGGAGTCGACAAGGACAAGCCCAAGGAGGCGGTCACTGTGGCCGTGAAGATGCTGAAAGGTGAGTGGGGGGGGGGGGGGGCCTTACTGAGAAAGTTCCTTTGGTCGCATGTGAACTCTGACCTGGCAGGGGTCAGAGGGCACATAGCTGACCTCGGGGTTGCGGGGTTTCCAGTATAAATCAGCATCTCGGACAGACGATTTATCTAGAGCTCTGTGCGCTTTTTTAAAAAAGCCAGTTTGGCTCAGTTTGCCGTGGCTGGTTGCTAAGTGGTTAGAGCGTCGGCCTGTGGACCCAAGGGTCCCGGGTTCGATTCCCAGTCAAGGGCAGGTCCCTCTGTTGCCAGTTCGTGTGTGGGAGAGGCCAGTTGATGTGTCTCTCTCTCCCGCCCCCTCCCCCTCCGCTGCTCCCCCCTCCCCACTTCCACTTTCTAAAATCAACAGAAGAGTGAGGATTTAAAAAAATAATAAAAAAGAAAAACCAGTTTTGTCAAAGCGTAGCCGCACATTTGTGAGGCCTGAGGCCTAGATGCGGGCCAGTTCTGACGTCTGACCCTGCTGACCCCAAATTAGCCGTTGGGCACAGGGCGGGCGGTTAGTTCTCGCCTGGGCCTTTGCCCCCGACCCGCACAAGGGCAGATGGCGGGGAGGCCCCCCGGGCTCTGACTCTCAATTTCATGCTGCTTGAACCTTGAACTGGGTGCCGGGCAGCTCCCCTCCGTGGCCGAGGTGCAGGGCGGGGACCGTCCGGCCTGAGGGTCGCCGAAGGCCCTCGGAATCATTGGGTCTGGTCCTGCCAAGGTAGTCCCAGGCGGGACCCCAGATGCCTTTTTTCACAGCGACGTACATTTTCTAAGAGGCATTTTTAAAATTGATTTCAGAGAAGACAGGAGAGAGAGGGAGGGAGAGAGAGAGAGAGAGGCTTCAGTGAAGAGAGAATCACTGATCGGCTGCCTCCTGCACGCCCCACACTGGGGATGGAGCCCACAACCCGGGCCTGTGCCCTGTCGACCTCGTGGTTCATAGCTGACGCTCAGCCCCTGAGCCACGCGCTGGGCCGTAGCGCCATAGGCTTCTGCTCAGTGAGTTCCGTCAACGGGACGATGTTGTAAACGCCCGAGTGGCCCTGGCAGAACTGAGGCTCCCGCCCCTGGTGGGAGGCGTGGAGCTGGCTTCAACGCCCTGACGTTCGCAGATGACGCCACAGAGAAGGACCTGTCGGACCTGGTGTCCGAGATGGAGATGATGAAGATGATCGGGAAGCACAAGAACATCATCAACCTGCTGGGCGCCTGCACGCAGGACGGTGTGTGTGTGGGGCGAGCGTCGGTCTCGCGGGTGGGGGGGGGGGCTTGCTCCCGGGCACCTCACCTGCACGTAGGAGGCGCTGTGTACTGTCCCCTGAGGGAGGGGTCCCTGGCCCTGGACGCACAGGGCCCCTCGTGGCGGTCTCTGGGGCCGAGGGTTGGAGCCGGGGAGAGGTGGGCACTGGGTGACTACGTATGAAGGGCCTGGCATGTGGGGGCCCCCACAGGGAGCTGGGGGACGGCGGTCCCCTTGGGCTTTTGTGACGTGAGAGGCGGGAGAGGGTTCTCAGAATCAGGCCCTCTGCTGTGGCTGACATGCTCTGTTAAGGTGGGGGTGGAGGAGACCAGGTTTGCTTGTCTGTTGTTTTTTTAAAAAAGTATATTTTATTGATTTTTTTAGAGAGAGGAAGAGAGAGGGATAGAGAGTTAGAAACATCGATCAGCTGCCTCCTACACGCCTCTTACTGGGGGTGTGCCCACAACCAAGGCACATGTCCTTGACCGGAATCGAACCCAGGACCCCTCGGTCCGCAGGCCAACGCTCTGTCCACTGAGCCAAACCGGTCAGGGCGAAGTTTTTTGATTTTAAAAATATTTTATTTTCCTCGACCAAGGATATTTTCCAGTAGATTTTTAGAGAGAGAAACGTTGGCATGAGAGAGACACATCGGTTGGCTGCCTCCTGCCTGCGCCCCGACCTGTGACCTTGGTTGCAGGGGTCGAGTATGTGCCCTTGACTGGCATCAGACCCAGAACCCTTCTGTCCGAGGGGGGGGCTGAGCCACCGGCCGGGGAGGAAGCTGGGCTTGCGCCTGAGGGAGCCTGTCCTGCCCCCCCAGGGCCGCTGTACGTCATCGTGGAGTACGCCGCCAAGGGCAACCTGCGGGAGTACCTGCGGGCGCGGCGGCCGCCGGGGATGGAGTACTCCTACGACATCAACCACGTGCCCGAGGAGCAGATGACCTTCAAGGACCTGGTGTCCTGCACCTACCAGCTGGCCCGGGGCATGGAGTACCTGGCCTCCCAGAAGGTGAGGGCCGGCCGCGTGCTCCTGGGGAGAGGGGTGGGCTCTGCTGAACAGGAAGCCGGCGCTGGGCCCGCGTTCGCTGCCGGGCCCGGGCCTGTCTTGTGCGACCGGGGAGTCCTGGTGGCGTCCGTCACATTGGGGTCAACAGCCAGCACAGCCCAGGGGCGTGGCCATTCCAGAGGCGGTGGCCAGGGCCCGGAGCGAGCGGACACACTGCCTTCAGCGCTGATGGTTGGGGCCTTGTTTGTTTCAGGGTCAGTGAGGGTTTGGACATCGGCTTTCGGTGTCATGTTTACGGTTTAGAGGCTGACAATAGAGATCTCGGGGAGGTGCTGGTCAGAGTCCTGGTTTCCTCTGGGTTTGTTTGTCGGACTTACTATCAGGAGGGCCCTCCGAGGGGGAGCTGGCGGATCCCCCCAGGGAGCCTGCATTCCAGGAATGCCGCCAGCAGTGGAACTTGAAGCATCTGAGTTATTTCGGGAGCAGCGAGCCAGGTGCCCAGGTGTCCTGGGGCCATTGAGCCTGTAAGGGGGGGGAGGGGCTGCACAGTGACCTCCTGGGGCTCAGGTGAGTCTGACCTACCTTGGGACTCCCCCGGCCCCCAATGAAGAGAGGGCCTCTGGCGGGCGTGGCCCTGCCAGTCCCACTAAGCGAGGCAGCCCTGGTCAGGTCACGGGCGGGGAGGGGGGTGGAGGGGGGCGGGCTGGATTGGCTCTTGGAGAAGAGGATGGAGGTCAGAGGCTGGCGGTCGTGTCCTGGTGTTTCTGCTCTGAGCCTGATGTGAGGCTGGAGCCCAGTGCGTGGGGCGCGGGTCCCACTGCCAGACACTCGGAGCTGGTGTCGGCGGGAGCTGGCCCAGGCCTTGGGGTTCACTGCGAAGAGGCCTCCTAACCCGGGGCTGGCACAGGCACGTGGGGCTCCCTGCTCTCCCTGGTCTGAGCTCGGCCCCATCCAGGGTCCACGGAAGCAAGAGAATGGGGTGTGGGGGGGACAGAAGGATATTTCTGGTTCATTCTTCCCGGAGTTTGTCTGGCTTCTTTCCAGTCGGCCATGTGGTCACAGCCGTCGGCGGGGCGGGTGGGCAGGTCGGACGTTGGAAGTGCGACCGGGAGGTGAAGGCCGCGAGGCTGGCGCTTCTGGGTCGAGCAGTGGCGGCCGCAGGGCAGGTGTGCGGAGGAGGCTTGGGGTGGGCCAGCGCGGCGCCCGCATGAGGGGCGCCCTTCGAGAGGGTTTTACACGCTCCCTTTTCACCGGGAAGGCAGCCGCGAGTTGGGCTTCAGATGTTACAGGAAAGGCGTCTGTCTCCCCTCTGGGCTGGATGCCTCCTGACTGACGGTGCTTCCCTCTGCTTCAGTGCATTCACCGAGACTTAGCAGCCAGAAATGTCTTGGTCACGGAGAACAACGTGATGAAAATCGCCGACTTCGGGCTGGCCCGGGACATCAACAACATCGACTACTACAAGAAGACCACGAACGTGAGTCGGCGCCGCTCGGCGGCGGGCGGGGGCCGCACGGACGTTTAGAAGGAACGCCGGGGCTCAGCGCTCACTCGGGCCCGACGGGGCTCCCTCCTGCGCCCCGAGCCCGTCTGTTTGCCCCTCACGCTCTTCCCAATAGCGACGTGTTAGGGGTTCGCGTGGAGAGACTCCTGTGCGCGGAGTCAGCAGCCTCTCCGCCTCCTGGGGCTCTGGGTCCAGGCCTTTCCTAGCGACCAGCAGGGCTCGGCGCTTCTGGGTCCAGTTTCCCTCCAGACGCTGGTCACGCAAATGACCTTTCCGTGTTTCCGAAT
Organism: Murina feae; assembly: GCA_004026665.1. Taxonomy (NCBI): domain Eukaryota; kingdom Metazoa; phylum Chordata; class Mammalia; order Chiroptera; family Vespertilionidae; genus Murina; species Murina feae. Next base: position 4,176 of record PVJC01043438.1, read on the forward strand.
CCACATCCTCTTGTGTATTTGTCCGTGTTGTATGTAGTCCTCGTTGCCTGTAGTCCCCATTGCGTGCAGTCCTCGTGTGCAGTCCCTGTTGTATGTAGTCCTTGTTGTATGTAGTCCTCGTGTGCAGTCCTCATGTGCAGTCCCATTGGAGCTGCTTTCTGCCCCCGAGCGGCCTGTGCACACTGCTGGTGTCAGCCGTTAGAACAGGGCACAGCCCGGCTGAGCTGCTCCAGCCAACGGGCCCTGACCGGTCGGTGTTTTCCTCCCTCCGCACGTGCAGGGGCGGCTTCCTGTCAAGTGGATGGCTCCGGAGGCCCTTTTCGACCGCGTGTACACCCATCAGAGTGACGTGTAAGTGACCGCCTTCCCCACTCCTGTGTTCAGTTGCAAACCGGGTGCCCGCGCCGCGCCTTTCATGGCGCCTGCTGCGTGTCACATGGTCAGGGAAGCTGCCGGAGGCGGCCGCACACAGGACGGGCTGAGGTCAGTGGCTGTTGCTGATGGGCCTGGCTTCCGCGTGCCCCCTCCCCCCGACCTCATTCACCGTGTGCAGCTCAGAGCCGCTCTCGCTGGCCAAGCTGCCGGGAGTCGGTCCGGGTCCCGTGTGATCCGCCTCCCCCCCAGCAGGCCCCTTGGTGGCTGAGGCGGGAGCCTCTGTGCCCTGCGGGGCTGGCCGCCGGGCCTCTGAGCCTCGGGAGGCAGCTGGCTGGCTGCGTGTTGCCCGCTGCCCATCCTGGTCACGTGGGCGGCAGAGAGGGGTGGATGGGCTCAGGAGTTGAGATCTTCGTGTTGCAAACACTGCAGTGAAGACGAATGAGGTTGTGCGTGACCCAGGGAAAATCCCCAGCAATCCCAGACCTCCACCCCAAAGAGAGAAGATGCTGCTGCCGTCGGCGGGGATTCCCTGGGGAGCCCCACGTCCTCGCTTCTGGAGATGCTCAGGGCGGGAGGGCACGAGGGGGCCTGGGCCTGGCGGTGAGTGATCTCGCTCTCTCCTCACCCGCAGCTGGTCCTTCGGGGTGCTGATGTGGGAGATCTTCACCCTCGGGGGCTCGCCCTACCCGGGGATCCCCGTGGAGGAGCTGTTCAAGCTGCTGAAGGAAGGACACAGGATGGACAAGCCGGCGAACTGCACCAACGAACTGTAAGGCGCCGTCTGTCTGGGCTCCCCCTCCCCCCTTCCTGGCCCCCCTCCATCCCAGGCTCCCTCCCTGTCCTGGCCCCGATTGGGACCGAACCGTGACCTCCTGGGTCGTAGGCTGATGCTCAGCCACGGAGCCCCGCGGGCCGGGCGTAGGTGGAGATGTTCCTGCAAATCCAGTCGCCTTTGAGAAGAGCCAGGGCTGGCTGATGCGGGAAAGCCAGCAGCCGCTGCTGGTTTCGTTGCCGGGAAGCACGATGCGTCTCCGTGATTCAGGGCCCCTCCCCGTCGTCGGGGAAAGGGCTGAGCCCGGCGCCCAGGGGCCCGCTCACGGCGCCCGTCTCCGCAGGTACATGATGATGCGGGACTGCTGGCACGCGGTGCCCTCGCAGCGGCCGACCTTCAAGCAGCTGGTGGAGGACCTGGACCGCGTCCTCACGCTCACCACCAACGAGGTAAGGCGCCGCCCAGCCCGGCTCCTGGCCTGGTGCTCCGCGCTGTAAACACACCTGCCGCGTTGGAGTCCGCGGTGCCGTCCATCGTCAGGCCGGGGGTCAGGCCGGGGTCAGGCCGGGGGTCAGCAGGTTAACCTGTGCCCTTCAGGTCCTGGTTTTTCTCCGCTGCGTGGTGAGCGTCTGACTCACACAACCAAAGCCTGTGCCTCACCGTGGCATTCCGGTGCTGGGCCCGAGGCGTGTGAGCATGTGTGTGCATGTGTGTGCACTTGTGTATGCATGTTGTGCACGTATGTGGATTTGGGTAACTGGGGTGCGAGCTGCTGATGCTCAGGTCCCCATGCGCGTGACGTGTGGAGGCCCCACCCCTCCCACGTCCAGCCAACACGGGAGCCAGTCAGTGCCTCCCAGACCCCACCTGGCCTGGCGTGTGGCTCGTGGACTCGTCCGTGTGCAAGTACATGTCCACATGGTGTCTTATACTGAGGACTAATATGACGTTTAAGGGAAAACTAGTACCTTTTGTTAAAATATCTATTTTCTAGAAAATATGTAGAATTGGTGCCCATGGTCCCTCGTTTTCTGACTTGCGAAAGAAAATCAGACATTTAAATTTTAGAATTTAGACTTGTCGGGGAGTCTGCCTGCTGGTGGAGGGAGACTGCGCTTCAGGGAGTGCGGGTGCCCTGCGGGCGCTGAGAGGGGACGGCGGCGTCGGGGCACAGCCTTCTGCTCCCGCCAAAGTGGTGGTTTCCAGTGTAAGTTCCTTGAGCCCTGGACGCAGGGCCGGGAAATGCCGCTTCCACGTCCGATCTGAGCGTCGGCGGCTCATTTAGAAGCTGGGAAATCCGGAGGCTCCAGTCCAGCGAGCTCACGGCCAGGCTCAGGGCTGAGTGTGGCGTTTCCATGTCACGCGGGCCGTGCGGGCTGAGGCCCCACCAGGGCGCTGGGCGAAGCCGTGGATGCCACGTCGTCCAGCGGCTACAAAACCCAGGTTCCTTCCCGTCTGAAAATCATTGCCAGATGCTCTGGGAAAATGGTTCCATTTAGGACGAAATTTCACTTTTATCGTCGTCAGCAAAGCAAGGGCTTGATGTGGTGGCTGCTTCTTCCCGGCGGTGTGGTTACCGCGGAGGCTGCTGGGGCGGCCGCAGCCCTGGCGGTGGGTGAGAGGGGGTGGGTTTTGTCTTTTCAATGTGCAGCCGCCAGCATTCTGCGGGCTCCTTTCTGACAACCCGACTGCGGCTGCTTGTGCTGTGTCTGCACTTCTCGCTGCCTCTCGGCTCTGGCCGGGGGCTGAGGGGGGGCCTGGCTCCGGGTGTGGGAGCAGACACCCCGATGCGCTGCCCCAAGGAGGCAGTGAGGCCCAGGGCTCCCCGTCCAGGGGTCTCTCCCTAGTTCAGAGCGGGGAGGGGGCAGTAAGGGTTCCATGTGGAGCCACATGGTCTCTGTCACCACAGCTCCGCCTGTCTGAGACCCGGGAAGTGGCCACAGATGCCGCGTCAGCCAACACGCATGTCCGTGTTCTGGGGAAACTGGATGGACCCTCGCATTTAAGTTTGATGCGAACATGTCGTTTCATGTCGTTTTAAATCCCATGAGACATTTTTTAAAACTTTTTTTTTTGGTTAATCCTCACCTGAGGATATTTTTCCACCGGATTTTAGAGAGAGTGGAAGTGAGGGGGAGAGAAACATCCGTGTGAGAGAAGCACATCGATGGGCTGCCTCCTGCACACCCCTCGCCAGGGCCCGGGCCGGGGAGGAGCTGCAACCAGGTACATGCCCCTCACCGGAATCGAACCCGGGACCCGTCAGCCCACAGCTCACGCTCTGTCCACTGAGCAAACGGGCCAGGACACCAGGAGCTATTCTCCATCCTTCTGTTTATTTTTCTTTCACTAACTGTTTGAAAAAACACAGTAAAACCGCTCCCTGGTCCCCGGCCGCGGGGGGCGACCTCCTGGGCCAGTGGAGCTCCACGGGCAGAAGAGCCTTTTGAGTTGTAAACCTTCAGACTCAGAAACCCGAACCCATTTTCCTAAACTGTTCTTTATGGTCCACTGTGGACCTGATGTCCGTGCGTCCGTCCGCGGCCTGGGGGACCCTGTGTGCATTTCGAAGGCCGAGGGCGTCCGAGTGCATGCGTGACGTCTGCGAGGTTGCCCCCAAGTGAAGACACGCTCCCCCTACCTTGTCCTGGAAACCACAGGCGTGAAACGAAGGTTGTTAAGTGGATGTGTGTGGCCTCTGCTTAGGGGGGACCCACCTCTATACCTTGTCACTGTGCTGAGCTTGAGTATTTTATTTCAGAGAGGAAGGGAGGGGGAGAGAGAGAAAGGGAGAGAGAGAATCGTCAATGATGAGAGGGAATCGGATCCGCTGCCTCCTGCACGCCCCACACTGGGAATCCAGCCACAACCCGGGCCTGTGCCCTGACCAGGAATTGAACCCTGATCTCATGGTTCATAGGTTGACGCTCCACCACTGAGCCGCACGGCCGGGCTGGGCTAGAATTTGAGCCCTGTGCGCCCAAGAGGGAACAGAGAGGAGAGTGAGCAAGTCCGTGGGCCGAGCGCCTCCAGCCCAGCTAGGCTCACCGTTCCCCGCGGGTCTGTGATGGTTGTAACACAGCCGAGGGCCGGCAGCCTAGAGGAGATGGGGCCGCGGCCAAGGGGGTCGCTGTGCGGCCAGGGGGGCGGCGGGCGGCGGGCGTCTCAACCCTTCGAGGGTGCCCTGCCCTGCCCTGTCCTGTCCCAGCTCCCGGGCCAACCTCTGGAGAGCCTGCGTTGGGAATAAAAGGCCTCTCGTCCCTTCTCTCAGGAACTCGTGGGCCTGGGAACCCCTGCAGCATCTTCGCTGGTTCCCCAGACCCGCAAGGAGATCAGCGTCTCTCTCGTCTCGGCTGGTGTTGCTCAATGATTAGAGCACCTGCCTGCAGACTAAAAGATTCTAGGTTCGATTCTGGCTCAGGGCACAGGCCCTGGTTGTGGGCTCGATCCCCAGTGGGGGGCGTACAGGAGGCAGCTGATCCATGATTCTCTCTCATCGCTGACGTTTCTCCCTCTCCCTTCCTCTCTGACATCAGTAAAAACACCTTTCAAAACAACAACAAAAATAAAAGGCCTCTGTCCTTCTCTCAGGAGTACCTGGACCTCAGCCAGCCCCTCGAGCAGTACTCGCCCAGCTACCCCGACACGAGGAGCTCCTGTTCGTCGGGGGACGACTCGGTCTTCTCCCCGGACCCCATGCCTTACGAGCCCTGCCTCCCGCAGTACCCGCATGGCAGCGGCAGTGTGGACACATGAGCGGGCGTGTGTCCCACCCCCTCCCGGGCAGGCGGGCCGCGCGGGGCCTGGCCACACGCAGCTGCCTCCGGAGCTGTGGCTCCGACTGTACATATGGACCGGAGGGGCGAGTCGTGGGGAGAGTCCTCGGCGGCGTGTGAGGATGACATCATCGGAAACCTGTCGTCTTCGCCAGGGGAAGAGGGATGTTTCCGGGCGACGGGCGGCCGCCGTGGGACCGCACGCCCGCCACCCGCACCCGCCGGGGCCGGCTGTGGGCCTGCGGACTCAGGAGACGCGCGTCGGGCCTCGTGAATGTTGTGAGAAGGGGAGCAGGTGGGAGGCCGCGCGCGCACAGGGCACACGGGCACAGAGGTGCTGGGTGTGTGTACATAGACTCAAATTATGTATAAATATATATTATATATTTACAAGGAATTATTTTTTGTATTGATTTTAAATGGATGTCGCAGTGCACCTGGAGAATCGGGCTTTTCTTTTTAAATAGCTATTTGCTAAATGCTGTTCTTACCCGGAGTTTTCTAATTGTCACTGAGCAGTGGTGGGAGGTACTTTTTTGCTTTCAGGGAAAATGGTATAAAACATTAATTTATTAATGGATTGGTAATATACAAAACAATTAATCACTTATAGTTTTTTTTGTTTGTTTTTAATTTAAGTGGCATTTCTGTGCGGGCGAGTTAACTCACTGCTCCACCGTAGCCAGCCAGCGGCCCCTTGAAAAGAGAGCTGGTGGCGATCTGACTGGCGGGGAGGCGAGGGCCGGGGATTTCAGCTCTGCTGTCGGGCTGCTCACGCCGCCTGCGCGAGCCGGGCCTCGGCCGAGGGTTTTGATGGCGGCTTGGTCACGGGCCCTCGTGGCCGCTCCCTGCACCTGCCGGGCCGGTGGGACCCGCTTCTCAAACAGCTGCCCTCCCCCGGCAGCCCAGGGGCCAGCCCTGCCCCTTGGCGCCGTCCTCGCAGGGGCCTGTGTTCTCGTCGGGGGTTGGGTGGCGGCTTCCGGGTTTGTGAGCAGGAGAGCAGCTCTTAGGGTCTCCGTGACCCAGCGTGGGAGTGTGGGGTCCCGTGCGGGAGGACTGTGCTTTGCCTCCGATCACCCCTCATGGGGCGGTCGCCGCACCTGCAGAATACACTGACTGAACGTGCCAGGGCCTTGGGAAAGTATTTAATAAAACCTGTTAATTTTTATACTGACAATAAAAATGTCTCTACAGATATTAACGTTAACAAGACAAAATAAATGTCACACAGCTTATTTTTTTACACTCGTGTCTCGCCCGGTGGTTTCCTGGGCTTGGGGGGCAGGGGGCGGTGCTGTTCACGGGGGCAGGAGGCGGCGTGGGGGTTCGGGTTTGTTACAAGCAGGGACCTGCGGGGGGGAGGAGTGGTGACTGGGTCCGGCGCCCAGGACATGGGGCCCCAGGGGAGGTGGGTTCCTCACAGGATGAAGGGCATCGTCTTTCCTCCTTGGGCTCCCCTGCTCCCCGAGGACCAGAGGGGTGGTGAGGGGCAGAGCTTTGCAAGCTGCAGGGTGGCGGGGGGAGGGGCGGGCGAGGCAGGGAGGGAAATGGAGGGCAGCGCCAGGCCGGTGTTCGGAGTGTAGCATCCCTCCTGCGCGAAGGTCAGGTCCCACAGGAAGTGGACGCCTGGGGGTGCAGTGAGAGACTCGGCCGCCGGTCAGGGCTGCACGGGACCGGCCACGGGGCTGGGAACAGGAGGTCGGTCTGCTCGCTGCTCCGTGTGGGGCCTGGGCAGGCGGAGCCTGAGGGTCCCCGGGTCCCCTGCCTGGGAAACGGTCGAGTAAACCAGCCGGCGGCCGTGCGCAGCACCGGGCGACAATGATCAAGACCGCGGCCGAATCGGATGGTTCACCTCTTCCCGCTGATGACGTGGGCGCCCCGTGGGTTCTGTCTGGACCTTCATCTCGACCCTGAAACCAGTTCCACCGGCCTCGGGCTGACCCGAAGGCCCACACGCACGCACTCACACACACACTCACACTCAACACATGTTCACACGCACGCTCACACTCACACATAATCACACGCACATACACATGCTCACACACAGCATGTGTTTCCTGACGAATGTGTGCGTCTGTGATGATGCTCTCGGTGTGTCCATGAGGCTGTGCAACCATCCCCACCACCTAATTCAGGGCCTTTCACCCCAAAAGAGCCCTGAACCGTTGGCAAGCACCCCCCACCCCCGGCCAGCGCCCAGACGCCCCGCCTGTGGCGTTGCCTGCGCTGCCGTTTCACATAAACGGGGTCTGGTCCGCGGTGTTGGGTTCGGCTTCTCTCATTGGCCTCGTGTTTAAGATCTGTCCTCGTGCGGATGGTACACGTTTGTTGCTGATGGATATTTGTCCACTGTTTGGCTATTAGGGATAGAGCTGCTGTGAGCATTCGTGTACAAGTTATTTTTAAAAAATGTATTTTTATTGATTTTAGGCAGAGGGAGAGGGAGAGAGAAGAAACATCCATGATGAGAGGGACTCATGGATCGGCTGCCTCCCGCACGCCCCCTCCTGGGGATCAAGCCCGCAACCCGGGCCTGTACCCCGACGGAATTGAACTCTGACCTCCGGGTTCATAGGTCAACGCTCAACCAGGGAGCCACGCCGGCCGGACCACGTGTAAGTGTGTGTGTGGACATGTGTTGAGTGTGTGTGAGCCTGTGTATGTGTAAGAATGCGTGCATGAGTGTGAGTATGCGTGTATGAGCGTGCATGTGAACATGTGTTGAGTGTGAGTGTGCATGTGTGTGAGTGTGAGTGTGCATGTGTGAGAGTGTATGTGTGCATGTAAACGTGTGTGTATGTGTGTGAGTGTATGCGTGTGTGAGCGTGTGTTGAGTGTGTATGTATGTGTGTGTGAGTACGAGTGTGAATGTGTTGAGTGTGAGTATGTGTGTGCGTGTGTGAGAGTGTATGCGTGTGTGAGCGTGTGTTGAGTGCGTGTGTGCGTGCAAGTGTGCGTGTGAATGTGTTGAGTGTGAGCGTAAATGTGTGTGCGTGTGTGTATGTGTGTGTGAGCATGAACAGGCTGCGAGGCTGAACGCCCGTTACTTGTGCTCACGCTCGGAGCCTGCTCGCGTGGGGATGGATTTGCCTGGTGATGCTTTCAGAGCTGAATGTAACGTTTATCTTCTCATGTTTCGTCCCCAGGGAGCCTGGAAGCCGCGTGGCTGGCGGGGAGGGCAGAGCTGCAGGCCCAAGCGACACCGGGCAGGGCCCTTCTGTGTCCTCTTTTCCTTGGGGTGAGGAGGGTGTGGGGGTCCTTGAAGTTGCCCCCAGTCCTGGGGGGTCGCACAGGTGCTGCTGGGGACAGTGGACACGGGATAGCGTCAACCTGCTGGGAGCCCAGCGGGCCCTGGGGACCCTGAGGAGAAGTCAGCGTCCGCTGTGCCCTGGGAGAGGCAAGAGCCCACCGGCGTCGCGTCTGCCCCCACCTCACACCAAAGCATTTCTGTTTTAAGTCAGTGAAAACGGGATCAAAGTGTTTTAAAACCGTAAAGTTATGTTTACAGCATTCGGCCTGTTACGTGTCCTTTCTTTAAACAAGGTTTGCCCTGTAAACACTGCCAGGCGATGCCTGTAAAAGCTTTACGGGATGACTCAGCACTTTTCTTATTTATTTCTTTATTTAATGTATTTCTAATTATTTCAGAGAGAGGAGGGGGGAGAAAGGGAGAGAGAGAGGGAGAGAGACATCAATGAGAGAGCACCATGGACGGACCGGCTGCCTCCGCACGCCCCACACTGGGACGGAGCCTGCAGCCCGGGCCTGTGCCCGCCTGGCAATGGAACTATGACCTCCTGGTTCATGGTCGATGCTCAACCCCTGAGCCCCGGCCGGGCAGCTTTTACATGTTTAAAGGTCGAAAGAAAAGACAAAAGGGGCATCTGGGGCCTGTGAACGTCTCAGGGGCCGTGAGGGGAGGCGTCTGGGCGCTCAGCGCGTCCACTGTGCGCCGTGAGCACCAGGGACTGCTCAGTGGTTGCGACGGAGACCGCCTGGCTCGCGACGGCTGAGAATGTTACACCCGACGCCCTTCGACGCCCTTTTCCAGCAGCCGGCGGCCCCGGCCGAGGTGGTGGGGTCAGGCCCCGGCGGTGGGGACGCTGTCAGGAGTGGGTGCCTGCGGGGGAGGCGGGCGGGCGTGACGGGCACAGAAGACGGTGCTGCTGGCCCGGGGGTGTGGGTCCTTTGAGGATGCTCTCAGCGATGTGTCTGGACGGGCCCTCCTGGCGCCATGTCTCCCCTGACAGGATGTCATGTAGGGACATGCCCGGGCTTCCAGGCCAGGTTGCCGCAGGGATCCATCCGCAAGCCGAGGCCAAACAAACACGCGGCTCCCCCGAGGGAGGGGTGCGAGGCGGAGGCGGAGCTGAGGGATGCTTGTGGGGCAGGAAGGGAACCTGAGCTCTCCCTGCGACAGGCGGGCACCTCGTACTCTAACCCTCCCGAGCCTGGCAGGGCGGGCGCAGTGGGGTCAGGGCCGATGGCGGGCACCTTGAGCCTGGGGGCAGGTGGGCAGGCACCCCGGGCTCAGGGCAGAGGGCTCGCACAGGTCATGCTGGCCTGGTTTTATGTCCTGTCGCTCCTGTGTCTTGCGCAGATGGAGGTGCGTGTGGAATGGAGGTGGGCAGTCCCTGGACAGGTCACGTGGGAGCCGCTGTCTCCTCTGGACACGGGACTCCACGCAACCCAGTTAGTCGTCATAACCGCAGCCAGGCCCGGCCGGGTGGCTCCGTGGATAGCGCGCCGGCCTGCGGACTGAAGGGTCCCGGGTTCGATTCCGGTCAAGGGCATGTACCTCGGTTGCAGGCTCCTCGCTGGCCTGAGCCTGGTTGGGGCGTGTGCAGGAGGCAGCCCATCGATGTGTCTCTCACCTGGATGTTTCTCTCTGCCTCTTGCTCCCTCCCACTCTCTAAAAGTCAAGGAAACGTCCTGGGGGAACAGCAACAGCAAATGCTGCAGCGGCATCAGCGGTGTCGTGGCTGCAGGGCGGGCAGCTGGAGGGACAGGGCCGCGCTCCATCGACCAGCTCCAGGCCCCGCCGCCCCACCCGCACGCAGACCCGGAAGAAGCCTGCACGTGCAGGAACCACGCGGGGACGGAGCCCCGGTAACCGCTGGGATCTGGTTTCAGCGTCTCCCTTGTCTTCCAGACGGGGTTTCAGGCCCATCAAGCACAAAGCCCTGATTTTTCTGACCTGAAAGCAGGTGAGTTCGGTCAAGTGCAGGAGGCGTGAGAGGAAGCGGACCGTGGGAACCCGTTCTGGCTGCTCTGGGCCGGCCCAGCCCCTGGCAGGTGGGGGTGGGGGTGGGGGTGGCGGGGGTGGGGGTGGGGGTGGGGGAGCCTAGACCCTTTCCAGAGTGAGGAGGGTGAGGAGCAGGCG
>PVJC01043439.1:0-14514 GCA_004026665.1 Murina feae
GCTATCGTTCAGAATTGAGGGTCGGATAAAGACCTTCACAGACAAGAAAAAGCTAAAAGAGTTCATCACCACCCAACCAGTATTATATGAAATGCTGAAAGGTATCCTTTGAGAATGAGGAAGAAGAAAAAGGAAAGTAAAAATTATGAACAACAAATATATATCAACGAGTGAATCTAAGAATCAAGTGAATAAAAAACCTGATGAACAGAATAAACTGGTGAACAGAATAGAATCAGAGGCATAGAAAGGGAGTGGACTGACAATTTTGGGGGTTAAGGGTGTTGGGGATGCGTGAAGAGACTGGACAATAATTGTACACCTATGGATGAGGACAGTGGGGTGGCAAGGACAGAAGTTGGGGTGGGAAATGGAGGAGGGGAGCTATGGGGGGAAAAAGAGGAACAACTGTAATAATCTGAACAATAAAGATAAATTAAAAAAAAAAAATCAACAAACGACAAGTGCTGGAGAGGATGCGGAAAAAAAGGATCTCTCCTGCACTGCTGGTGGGAATGCAGACTGGTACAGCCACTATGGAGGACAGTATGGAGTTTCCTCAAAAAATTAAAAATGGAACTCCCATTTGAACCAAGATGTTTTTTAAAAATACAGTGAAGCATAGTTCAGTCATACTGATCTCTCTAAAACATTAATAATGTGTAACTATTTTACATGCTATATAATAGTAACACTTAATTGAGAACAAATAGGATTTTGCTTTTATTTTAAAATGTTTTCCTTCCATTCTCATGCTTTAAAAAATTTAACTTGCTGGATATTTTATAATAGACTAAATATCTAATACAGTAGACCTTGAATGCAATTTTAAAATAAATGTGCATAAAAAAATAAAAAATGTGCATATATTGGAGATGGATATTCAACAATATTTTACTGAGAGAGGAAATGATGCAGCGAGTTTGGCAGCTTCTGGTCTAAAGGTTCCTCACAGCCGGGGGTCTGGAAACCCAGGCCCAGACACACTCCTGGCCTCCAGTCATCTGTGCCAGAGTCAGAGCTGCTCAGCTTCAGATGCCAAGTTCCTGCCATGGCTTCAGTCAGATAAGGACAGCTAAGCCATTTGAGTTCCCTAAATCCAGAGAAAACCCCGAGGGTCACCCTCTGGCCCTATCTCAAGCCTAACAAGCTACAAGCTATTTGAAAAGCTTCACAGAGTTTGAAATTTCATGACAAGCTGATACCCACTCATGTTACTTCTCTCCTTGAAAATCTTCAAAAGTTTCCCCTTGCCTAAAGGTTACAGTTCATGGACCTTTCCCCACTTTCCACTGGGTTTCTCTTACCAAATATGGAATCAATCTTATAAGAGCAAATTTGTTAAAGATGTTGGGGACATCAGTTCAATGGAAGTATCAATAACCATTAAAATAATGAGGTAGATATATAATTATTGATATGATACAGAATTATGTTCATGATATAAAGTAAAAAATTATATGTACAGGATATGTGCGAAACATATGTGAAGAACAGACACACATGAAATTGTAGCTACAATTATCTCTGAATGATGAGTTTAGAAACAATTTATTTTTCTTACTAGAGGCCCGGTGCACGAAATTCGCGCACAGGGGGGTGGGGGAGAAGGTGTGTTCCTCAGGCCAGCGTGCACCCTGTCCAATCTGGAACCCCTCAAGGGATGTCCAATTGCCCGTTTAGGTCTGGTCCCCACCAGGACCGGACCTAAATGGGCAGTCAGATATCCCTCTCATAATCCAGGACTACTGGCTCCCAACCACTCGCCTATCTGCCTGCCTGATTGCTCCTAACTGCTTCTGCCTGCCAGCCTTATCACCCCCTAACCACTCCCCTGCTATCCTGATCAACACCTAACTGATCAATGCCTAACTGCTCCCCTGCCAGCCCAATTGTCCCTAACTGCCTACCCCTGCCAGCCTGGTCGCCCCTAAGTGTCCTCCCCTACAGGCCTGGTAGCCCCCAACTGCCCTCCCCAGCAGGCCCAGTCACCCCTAACTGTCCTCCCTTGCCAACTTGGTCACCCCTCACTGCCCTCCCCTGCTAGCCTGGTCACCCCCAACTGCCCTCCCCTGCTGGTTCAGTCACCCCTCCCTTGCCAGCCTGGTCGCCCCTAACTCCACTCCCCTGCCGGTCCAATTGCCCCCAACTGCCCTCCCCTGCTGACCTGGTTGCTCCCAACTGCCCTCCTCTGCTGGCCCGGTCATCCCTAATTGCCCTCGCCTGCAGTCCTGATCAAACAGACCCACAAGGGGAAAATCTTGCAGCTACTACATTTGAGCCCTCTCATTCAATCAGGACAACTAAACGTCTCAACTTCTCATCAGAAGTTGAATCCTTTCGCATGGATGTTAGGGATGCCAAAAGACCTGGTGGGAGCTTTCTGTGGTCCTGAAGCTGTTAAACTCTCACTCACTCATTTCCCTTCACTTACTCAAGAGGGTATTAGGACAACAGCCCTTCTATAATAGGATTGTTCTTGGCTCTAGATTACAAATACATTGATCAACAAGATAAGTAATAGTTCTGCCTTCTTGGAATTTACATTCTAAGAAATTATGAATAAAGACACTAAATAAATTAAAAATATATGCTCAATCCTGAGAAAGGCTATACAAAGAATTAAAATAAGGCAACATGACAGATAAAAAAAAAGTGGCTACTTTCAATGGAGTGGCTAGGAAAGGCCTCTCTGAAAAGTCTGGAGACAAGACTCTGCCAACCAAACTAAGGGCATTCCGGGCAGACAAATCACCCTGAGGGAGAAAGAGCTTGGTGTGTTCAAAAATACAGAGACAAAGCCGTGTGACTGCAGCTTGCTGAGTGAGGGGAACAAGATCTGGGAGAAAAGAAAAGGCATCATCAAGTAGAGCTTTTTATACTAGGGAAAAGTATTTCAGTTCTTTCCAAATGTGGTTCCTTCATTCTGTTGAGGACTTTCCAGGCAGGGCCCATGGATGGATGAAGGGCTTTAACCCTCCTCTCAACTAATCCTGAACCTTAATTCTTAGGACTATCCAACCTTGTGATTTATCTAGTTATGATCTTGATCCCTAAGAGTGGACTATCTTAAATTGAGTTTTAAAATAAAATTAACAATTGAGTTTAGCAATCAAGCCAGAGAAAATATGGTAAGGACTACACAGAGGAGAAAGAGGAGATAATTGTGTCCATAATAGACAAATATAAAAGCCAGGGAAGTCGATAATCAGACCCCTGAAATATAAGCTTCACCAAGGCAGGGACCTTTTCTGTCTTAATTAAAGCCAGATCTCCACAGGCCACAGTGGCATCTGACCACATTAGGTACCCAATATATACCTACTGAATAAAAAAGTGGGGAAAAAATGATCAAAAGATGCGGAGACCATGCAAATATATGCCACACATCTTTAACCACAGGGAACATAATTCACCAAGGACCCTGCTGATGATCTCCACCAAGTTCCTCCTAGGGTGCACCGAACCAATGACTGACTATGGCAGGGACACTACAGAATCCCATTCCTGGAGAGACATGACTTGCTGAGCTTTCTTTTGACTGCACATCATCTATGGTGCTTTATTCCCCCTTCCCTTCATTAGGAATCAGATCCTGTTGCCCTCTCCCCATTTTTTCTGCCAGTTGTTTCTACTAAAGAAGTCCTTGGACATTTAATCCCATCTTGACTTCTGCTTCTTGGAAGACCCAAACAAAAGCGAAGGATTTAGGATACTGCCAATTGTGCTGGCCACTAACAGAATCTCTTGCTCCTGCAAAAGTGCATCTACTTATGTACTTCCTTCCAAGGCAGGAATTAAGCAACCCTGAAGCTAAAGGGGATGACAAGCAAATAACTACTGCTAAATGGAAAATGAAATTAAGAATCTGAAATATCTTCCATTTTTCTCTTATTTCTTACTGCATATGAGCTATTGTATCTCCCTAGTTTAAAACCCTAGTGAATTCTGTTTTAAAATTTTTAAAATTAGTTCCTCCATAGCTATAATTTCCATAACTCAGTGTTTTAACAGAAATCACATTCTTATCTAGTCTCTTGAATTGAAATTGGTTGATAAAGGAACCAGTGGTTGTGGATTATAAAATATGTGTCTTAGACTTTAAGATCTGCATTTCTCTTACACATACTTGATCAAAACCTTTCTCCCAACAACAACTTAAATTAAGTGGAATAAGAAATATTAGCTCCGAGGTGAACACCGGAATTGCTGCTGGGCACAACCATTTTAAAACAACAATGAAAAGAAAAAACAGACACCACTCAGACCCACAGGAAGGCTGGCTGAGTGGAAATTCTACAACTAGAAAGAGACTGAGACGCAGAGGAGGTGCAGAAATAAAGTGCAGAGGTACGCAGGCACAAGCAAAGGGGCTCGCGGAAAGGGCTGGCAGCATTCCATACTGGAGGGAGGCACAAGCTCCCGACGGCTCTGAACTCCAGTTCCAGGCGAGTTTCTGGGGACTCAGAACTATACAGGGAGGAGCTGGACTGTCTGGCACCGTCGGGCACTGTCTGGCACCGTTGGAAACTAGAAGGAAATGCAGAGCAGCTTGAGACCTGGTGCCTCTTAGGGCAGAGCTGAGAATCGGCCACAGCTGTTTGCTCTGCCCTGTTGATTCCCCGAGAGCCCACCCCACCCAAGCTCTACACAGAGGCTTTTGCATATAAAAGGCTGAGTAGCCTCAGGCTAAGGTTAAAATAGCACCTCCTTGAAGATACAAGTGCCAGAGTACCCAGGGGTCTAAGTGGTACAATCCTAAATACAACTCCTCAGATTCATAAGGGACACACTCGAGGCAGATGCAGTGAGCACCGAAGCCCCACTGAAACAACTCTTGCCCCATAAGGGTGTCTCCTGCACAGAAGTTCTCCCACTGTAGACACAGCTGATTCGCATAACCCAGTGGCTTGGAGGTCATTTCTTCTCAGCGATCACCTAACACAGAAAGCCACTCTATCAACCCAGGGAAGCAGCCAAAATGCAGAGACAAAGAAACAGATCACAAATGACAGAAAAGGAGGAAAGCAAATGACAGGATATAGAGTTCAAAACCACGGTTACAAGGTTTTTCAAAAATTTTCTAGAAACCACTGATAAATTTAGTGAGACCCTCGATAAATCTAATGAGACCCTCGAGGATATGAAAAAGGACCAACTAGAAATTAAGCATACACTGACTGAAATAAAGAATATTATACAGAGATCCAACAACAGATTAGAGGAATGCAAGAATCAAGTCAAATAATTGAAATATGAAGAAGCAAAAAATACCCAAATGGATAAGCAAAAAAAAAAAAGAATCCAAAAATATGAAGACATTGTAAGGAGCCTCTGGGACAACTTCAAGCATACCAACATCAGAATTATAGGGGTGCCAGAAGAAGAGAAAGAGCAAGATATTGAAAACATATTTGAAGAAATAATGTCAGAAAACTTCCCCCACCTGGTAGAAGAAATAGACTTCCAAGTCCAGGAAGCACAGAGAATCCCAAACAAAAGGAATCCAAAGAGGACCACACCAAGACACATCATAATTAAAATGCCAAGAGCAAAAGACGAGGAGAGAATTTTAAAATCAGTAAGAGAAAAGCAGTCAGTTACCTACAAGAGGGCACCCATACATCTGTCAGCTGATTTCTCAACAGGAACTTTGCAGGCCCAGAGGGGAGTGGCAAGAAATATTCAAAGTGATGAATAGCAAGAACCTACAGCCAAGATTACTTGACCCAGCAAAGCTATCACTCAGAATTGAAGGTCGGATAAAAAGCTTCACAGACAAAAAAAAGCTAAAGGAGTTCATCACCACCCAACCAGTATTATATGAAATTCTGAAAGGTATCCTTTGAGAAGAGGAAGAAGAAAAAGTAAAGATAAAAATTATGAACAACAAATACATATCTATCAATAAGTGAATCTAAAAATCAAGTGAATAAAAAATCTGATGAACAGAATAAACTGGTGAATAGAATAGAATCAGAGGCATAGAAACAGATTGGACTGACAATTTTCAGGGAGAAAAGGGTGTTGGGGTTGCAGGAAGAGGCTGGACAATAATTGTACACCTATGGATGAGAACAGTGGTGGGGGTAAGGATAGAAGGTGGGGTGGGAACTGGGAAGAGGGGATCTATGGGGGGGAAAGAGGAACAACTGTAATAATAATAAAAAATAAATATTAGCCCCATTTCACAAGTGAGGTCATTAGCATTTAAAAAGGCAAAATAACTTTTTAGTAAGTTATAGAATACACAAACCTAAATCATCTGACTTGGAGCAGAGATCTCTTTCTCCCAATTATGTTATTGTAGATAGTCCATGAAGTGGACAATTTTTGTGTGTGTATGCTTCCCCAGTAACCATTCTACTTTCTTCTAATAAGAGTATCTCTTCTCCATTTCCAGATATGTGTTAAGGTGAACATGTGACCCAAAATTGGCCAATCATAACACTGAATCCCCCATGGATAGGCACATGATCCAAGCAGGGCCACTAAGAACCACCTAAAATCCTTGCTGAATCCATTAGGGAAAAGGTATTTTTACATGGGTTGCTAAGTTAGCAGGCTATAAACCATATTATTACCACATGGAAACTCCATGCTTGAATGAAACAAAAAAATAAAAAGCGGGGCTGTGCCTGGCTGGTGTGGTTCAGTGGTAGAGTATCAGCCCATACACAGAAGGATCTTAGGTTCTATTCTAGGTCAAGGGCACATACCTGGGTTGTAAGTTCATTCCCCAGCTCTAGTTGGGTGTGTATGGGAGGCAATATATTGATGTATTTCTCACATCAGTGTTTCTCTGTCTCTCTTCCTCTCTCTCCCATCTCTCCCTCCCTCTTTTCCTTCCACTTTCTCTAAAAATCAATGGGAAAAAACTTCCTCAGGTGAGGATTAACAAAACAACAAAAAAAGCCTGGCCAATATGGCTCGGTGGTTGAGCATCAACCTATGAAACAGGAAGTCACAATTTGATTCCTAGTCAGGGCACATGCTTGGGGTTTTGGGCTTGATCCCCGGTGGGAAGCCTACAGGAGGCAGCCAGTCAATGATTTTATCTCATCACTGATGTTTCTATTTCTCTCTCCCTCTCCCTTCCTCTCTGAAATCAATAAAAATATTTTTAAAAAGAAGGGCTGAGGGGTTGGGAAATACCTAGTTATTTCATTTGAGCACCTATATTCAGCTATGCCTGAAGCCATGTACTCTAGACTTTACATTTATGAAGACCAATAAATTCCCTTTTATTATACTTTTAGTCCTCACCCAAAGTTATGTTTTTATTGATATTTTTTCTTATTAAGGTACTAGGGGCCCAGTGCACAAAAATTTGTGCACTTGGGGCGTCCCTCAGCTCAGCCTGTGCCCTCTCGCAGTCTCGGACCCCTCGGGGGATGTCCACCTGCTGGCGTGCCTGGCCATCATGGGTGAGGGGCTGATGGCTCTTTGCAGGCTGGCCAAGCCCCCCAGTGGCGACCCTCATCCCATTGAGGTGTGGCCAGCCTGGGTGAGGGGCTGAGGGCTGTTTCAGGCTGCCCACAGTCCCTTCAGGGTTCAGGTCCCTACTGGGGTATCTGGCCAGCCTGGGTGAGGGGCTGAGAGCCATTTTCAGGCTTCCCACAGTTCCTTCAAGGTTCAGTTCCCTACTGGGGTACCTGGCCAGCCTGGGTGAGGGACTGAGGGCCATTTTTAGGCTGCCCACAGCTCCCACTGACCCAACGTCCCAGCAAAGCTGGCTGGAATCAGGTTTCTGGGGTTTATTTATCTTCTATAATTGAAACTTTGTTGCTTTGAGCAGAGGCCTAGGCAGGCAAGGAAGCTTCCTATTTGCTTCAGCTCTGTGGCTTCTATAATTGAAACTATGTTGCCTTGAGCAGAGGCCCAGCCAGCTGAGGCAGGCAATTGCAACAAAAGCCTCCTGTATCCTCTAGCTCCGTGGCCGCTGACATCTTGGCTGGGTTAATTTGCATACAGTCTCTTTGATTGGCTGGCGGGCATGGCTTGGCTGGTGGGTGTGGCTTAGTTGTCTTGGAGTGATGGTTAATTTGCATATTACTCTTTCATTAGATTAGATTAGATATGTGTCCTTAGTCCCTCTACTGCCCCCCCCCCAAACTCATTCATGCCCTTACCATGTCAGAGTAGTGGTGTCTGCATCCATTGGCTATGCTTACATGCATGCATACAAGTCCTTTGGTTGATCTCTCCCCCTTACCTCCACCCTCCCCTACCTTCCCTCTGAGGTTTGAGCATCTGATCAATGATTCTCTGTCTCTGGATCTGTTTTTGTTCATCAGTTTATGTTGTTCATTATATTGCACAAATGAGTGAAATCACGTGATGTTTATCTTTCTCTGACTGACTTATTTCACTTAGCATAATCTCTCCAGCTCCATTCATGCTGTTGCAAATGGTAGGAATTCCTTCCTTTTTACAGCAGCATAGTATTCCATTGAGAGAGAGAGAGAGAGAGAGAGAGAGAGAGAGAGAGAGAGAGAGAGAGAGAGAGATGGATGTGAGAAAGAAACATCGATCTGTTGCCTCCTATACATGCCCTAACCTTGGATCAAACCTGCAACCTAGGTATATTCCCTGACCAGGAATGGAACACACAACCTTTTTAGTGTACAGGACAACACTCCAATCAACTAAGTCACCTGGCTAGGCACCAATAAATGCCCTTTTAAATAATTAGATAACTTTAGTTGTGTATTATTCAATTGTCAAAATCTTATCCAATCAAATCAATATTATATAAGCAATGAAAAAACAAAGTTACCTTAGAAAGGAAAATATAGTGAGCAGAAATGAGCCTCCTCCCAGCTCCAGTGAATATGAACAGTGGTTGCTGGGCTGGAGCAGGAAGAAGGAGCAAAACTACCAAACACTTGCAATTAAGTGAACTGATCCTCAGGATGTGACTAACTATTCATTATACACAAGTTCTAACAGTGTTAGATAAAGCAGTGTTGACTGTTACTACAGTTTCTTTGGTCATTCAGAAAATGAAATTAAAAACTCACTTGTAGCCCTGGCCAGTGTGGCTCAGTTGGTTGGAACATTATCTCATACACCGAAAGACTGTGGGTTCCATTCCCAGTCAGGGGATATACCTAGGTTGGAGATTCGGTCCCTGATTGGGGCATGTATAAGAGGCAACTAGTCGATGTTTCTCTCTCACATGGATGTTTCTCTTTCTCTTTCTCTCTCACTCTCTCTCCTTTCCTCACTCTAAAATCAGTAAATATATCCTTAGGTGAGGATTTAGAAAAACTCACTTGCAATTCAAGGAGCATTTGCAGAAATATTTTTGCTCTGTTTAGTCATAAGGTTAAAACTACATATGTATATCATATGTTAGAGGAAAACTATCCTTAAATGAACGGCACCGTAGAGCAAAGATCTTAGGAGCAAAAAACATCCTCTGGTGGTTTACATTCACTCTTGCCTTAGAATTCAGTTGTGGGTATTTAGGTGATTTTTTTTCTTTTTAAAAGTAATTGCCTGAAAATTCATGGTATCATCTGAGAATAAGCTCAAGGACAAAGAAGAAATATAAATGCAAAAATGCCTTGAGTAGCATTGATAACCCTCAGTATCAGGACTGATGAGCTTTGCTATGCACATGTCCCAGTGGTCTTTGCATTTTAGCTACAGGAACATTTTCTTTAAGCAACTGTCTTTTATAATCAGAAAAATCCTTCAGCTACCAACCCCAGGGGAAAATTGAAAAGCAAGGTTAGCCCATCTTGATTGCAAGCACTTGGAGCCTGGAAAGGCATAAACAATGTCTTCCAAAGAGCATCTTACTCCCTTTCTGATTCTGTTATACTGATAGTCATCTATTAGCAATTTTCTTTTTAAAAGGCTAAAAAGCTGAATTCTGACATCAAAGGGAGCCACCATCTTTGTTAGGTTTGACAAGACTTAGGGAATTGGGAAGAAGACATAAAAGTTCTGCCTCAGTCCATGAATGATGAAGGAGTCTATCCAGAGATGTAATCATCCAGTAAATAGCTTTGTCCCACACTCATGGAAATGATGCTCTAAAAGCTTTCAATTGCAGGCATCTTGTGTTTTCCCCCATCTTCCTTATCACTAACAAGTGGTAAAAATTGTTGTATTTGGTATTTACCTTTGGGTGGAAATCTTGTTATGTTAAAATGCACTTGACAATTCTACCAGAAATCTGAATGTTAAAAAACACAAACATGGAGGAAGGAAACTAAATTGTGTTCCTGTTTAAAAGCAGTGGGTGGGTGCAGAGATGCAGATCAACTTATCTTCATCCTTCAGTGAGGCTGGGGGAAGGATAGTTTTTCCCATCACCCTCTTGGTTCCCAAACTGTACTAAACATCTTCCTGGCTGTTTGTAATTTCTCCCCCACACCAGATTTTTAGTTACATTAGACAAAATGGATCAAGCCTAGCATATGCTCAGATTCTCAAATGATTGTGACCAGAAATCTATTAGCTTTCTTGTGCAAAAATTTCCAGGACACAGGTAGGATGCAATATGGTATAGTGTCATGGTTATCCAACTGGGTTCCCCCATACCCCATGGCTTTTGGAGTTACTCCAAAGGGGTAAAAGAAAAACCAGAATGGTAGAGATACCCATCACTCTTAACTTTAATTAGAGCCAGTCCACCCTTATCTGTATGTGTGTGCACAAATGTTTATGTATATACTAGTAGCCCGTTGCAGGAAGATTCCTGCAATAAGGCTTCCTGAGCCAGAGCAAGGCAGAGAAGGGAGCAAAGCCCGCCTTGGCTCCCATCTCTGCCACCTCGGCTCCCCCCTCTTTTCCCTCCCTTCTTCACCGTCTCCGCTACCTCAGCTCCGTTCCCTTCTCCACTGCTTGGCTCCTTTCTGCAGCACTTAGCTTCCTTCTATGCTGTCTTTAGTCTTCATTCTCCTGTGTATGCAAATTAACTGCCATCTTTGATGGGTTAACTTGCATACAGTTGCTCTGATTGGCTGGTGGGTGTGGCTTGGCTGGTGGGCATGGCTTAGGTGTCTCGGAGTGATGGTTAATTTGCATATCACTATTTTATTAGAGTAGATGTACCAGGGGCTCGGTGCACGAAATTCGTGCACAGGGGAGGGTGGGGGTCCCTCAGCCCAGCCTTCCCCCTCTCACAGTCTGGGACCCTCCTCAGTGTATGTCCTACTGATGGCCACAGTCTGGCAGGAGCCGTGTGTGTGTGTGTATGTTTGTGTGTGTGTGTGAGTCTGCTGGGGGCCTGCCCAGAGCGGCACTGCAGTGGCTCAGAGCAGGTGCCCCTTGTGTGTGTCCCCACTGGGGGCCTGCCCCAGCCACATCAGAGGCTCAGAGCAGTCGCCGTGTGTGTGTGTGCTAGTGGCCGGTCCCCAGTCACACCGTGGAGGCTTGGAGCAGGACTCCTCGGTGTTGATCCATCAGGCTCCTGGCCTGATCTGCATGCTGTTCTCTCCCTTGAGCTGTGGCCAGGGCTGTGTGCTGCCTGCCTGCCACACTTGCCTGCTCCCAATCACTGGGGTGGCCTCGGGGAGCAGGCCCCACTGGGGGCTGCCTGGGGCACCCCCAAGCATTCACTCCCCTGCTCCCATGACTGTGGCAGCGGCGAGGAGAAGCAGGTCTCACTGGGGGTAGACCGGGGCTTCCAAGAATTTGCTCCCCTGCTTTGATCGCTGTGGCAGCAGGGCAACGGTTCTGCTGGGGGATGCCCAGGGGTCCCCATGCATTTGCTCCCATTCCCATCACCATGGCGGCATGGAAACGATCCCACTGGGGGCTGCCTAGGGGCCCCCACACGTTTGCTCCCCTGCTCCCATCACCATGCTGGCTGCGGCAATGGTCCCACTGGGGGCTGCCCAGGGTCCCTGCATGTTTGCTCCCCTGCTCCCATCGCCATAGCAGTGGTAGGAATGGTCCCATTGGGGGCTTCCCGGGGCCCCTGCGCATTTGCTCCTCTGCTTTGATCGCCATGGCGGCAGCGGCAAAGGTCCTGCTGAGGGCTTCCCGGGCCTCCTGCGCGTTTGCTCTCCTGCTCCCCATGGCCATGCTGCCGCATGGGGAACGGGTTGCTGAGGTCATGCCTGCTGGGTTCACGTTGCGAGGGTGATGCCATCAGCGTCCTGCCCCACTGCTATGGGCGCCGCCATTTTGTTCTGGAGTGGTGGTTAATTTGCATATTACTCTTTTATTAGATAGGATATACATGTGGATATGTATCTATATATGCTTATATAGATATATAATCTAATAAAAGAGTAATATGTAAATTAGCTATCACTCCAAGACACTTAAGCCATGCCCACCAGCCAAGCCATGCCCACCAGCCAATCAGAGTGCCTGTATGCAAATTAACCCAGCCAAGATGGAGACCAGTAGCCATGAAACTAGAGCAAACAGGAGGCTTCTGTTGTGCACCAGTGATGGAGTTGAAATTGCCTGCCTAGGCCAGCCAGGCCTCTGCTCAAGGCAACAAAGTTTCAATTATAGAAGATAAATAAACCCCAGAAACCTGATTCCATCCAGCCTCGCTGGGACATTGGGTCAATGGAAACTATGGGCAGCCTGAAAACAGCCCTCAGCCCCTCACCCAGGTTGGCCAGGCACCCCAGTAGGGACCTGAACCCTTAAGGGACTGTGGGCATCCTGAAAACGGCCCTCAGCCCCTCACCCAGGCTGGCCATACCACCAAGGGATGAGGGTCGCCACTGGGGGGCTTGGCCAGCCTGCAAACAGCCATCAGCCCTTCACCCAGGCTGGCCAGGCATGCCAGCAGGTGGATATCCC
Source organism: Murina feae (assembly GCA_004026665.1). Lineage (NCBI taxonomy): Eukaryota > Metazoa > Chordata > Mammalia > Chiroptera > Vespertilionidae > Murina > Murina feae. The sequence goes on from PVJC01043439.1 coordinate 12,784, forward strand.
CCAAGGGGTCCCAGACTGTGAGAGGGCACAGGCCAGGCTGAGAGACCCCCCCCCCGGGTGCACAAATTTTTGTGCACCGAGTCTCTAGTATATATAATATGATTGATTTTTTTTAAGTTGCAAAAAATAAAAATGCATAAACCTGAGGTCAATGGGAGGAAAAGAAGACATATGTCAAACTTTAAACAATAAAAAAAGGAGAAAAAATAAATAAAAGAAAGAAAAACTTGAAAAAAATGCATAAGCCATTTATGGAGACAATAAAGTAGTAGACTAGGAATCAAAAGATTAAATTTCTATGTGGCGTTAGGCAAGTCACTTCACCTCTCTAAACCATTTTACCATGATCAGCTAAAGGTAAGGGATAGCTTTTCTGATGCCCAAAGTTCCCTCTAGCTCTGGAAGTTTATGTTGCTTTGGTGGTGGAGAGAGCAGACACAGGGGAAGAATCAAACCATCATGAATATAAAGAACTCTCCCTGGAAATCAGAGTAGCCATAAACCCCTCAAAAGAAATGAATTGTCTCTCTTATATTATATAAAATATGAAATTTGGCCAAAATGCCACTCCAAGTGAAGTCTGAGTTCCCAGACACTTCCTGAGATAGCTGCAGGGGTAGAGAAAATGGTAGTCCACACCTCACATTAAATGTAATGGCTTTCGAGAGAAAAAAATGGCGGCGGTATAAGGAGAAGTGTCCAATGCCTGCCCAGGAGCGGAGGGAGTGAGCAGCTAAGGCGAGTGCTTTCCAGCCCAAGCCCACAGAGGAGGTGGAGATAGGAAACAGTCTGCGACCGGGTGAGGCAGAATCCTGCTAGGAGAGGTGAACTCGGGGCTTAGGGAGGGACATTGTACCAGACCCAGCCCTGGGAGTCCCAGGAAACCCAGGCACCAGCTGGGAACGGCACTCAGCCGCATCTCCGGGGACAGGCGCAGTGGAAGAAGCATCCACGGAACTGCTGGTTGGCAGGGGACTCTGGATACGGGTTCACAACCAGGATAGGCTGGGGGTGTGTGGGCAGAGGAGAGGCTGCCCCCCTCGGAGTGGATTCCATGGCAGGGCTTGCAGTCAGTGAGGATTTGAGTGTTCCAAGGGAGAAGTGCGCGTGCGCGCCATCTCGCCTGCCTCCATAGCCGGCGACTTAGCACTCCCACAGGTGCCATGCCGCCGCGACTGGTGCCTCACGGCCCTGAGCCCCGGAGAAGAGACGGGGCACGTGCATGCAACCCAGCACTCCCACCGGTGCCGTGCGCGACTGGCGCCTCTCGGTCCTAAGCCCCCAAGGAGGGACGGAGCACGCGCGTGCTCACAAGCGCGGCCAGAGCCCCTCCCGCCCGGGGCTCACTGGAGAAAGACTTTTGCCAGTGGCAGAAGTGGGGGGAGAGGTGCCAAGCTGTGGAACCTGGAGAGAGAGGGAGGACCCAGGGAAGTGGCGGCGAGTTTGATGATGAATCACACCAGAGCCTGGGACCTGAGCAGCCATTGTCCCCTGGAGAGATAACCCCTCCCTCCAGTATCCAGGCAACCAACACAGCCACACCAAGCTCCACCCTGAACTGTAAAAAAAAAAAAAAAAACAGTCTCGGAGAATACTAAGAGACTGACCTAAAGAGAGACTCTTGGACCCAGCAGTTGGATTCTAAGAAACACAACAGTACAGAAGATTGGGATCTTAAGCCAGCCAGAGGAACATTTTACTTCTTCATATATATATATATTAGGGGCCCGG
>PVJC01043440.1:0-14516 GCA_004026665.1 Murina feae
TGTCTGTGAAGCTCTTTATCCGACCCTCAATTCTGAACGATAGCTTTGCTGGGTAAAGTAATTTTGGCTGTAGGTTCTTGCTATTCATCACTTTGAATATTTCTTGCCATTCCCTTCTGGCCTGCAAAGCTTCTGTTGAGAAATCAGCTGACAGTAGTATGGGTGCCCCCTTGTAGGTAACTAACTGCTTTTCTCTTGCAGCTTTTAAGATTCGCTCCTTGTCTTTTGCTCTTGGCATTTTAATTATGATATGTCTTGGTGTGGTCCTCCTTCGGTTCCTTTTGTTTGGGGTTCTCTGCGCTTCCTGGACTTGGAAGTTTATTTCTTTCACCAGGTGAGGGAAGTTTTCTGTCATTATTTCTTCAAATAGGTTTTCAATATCTTGCTCTTTCTCTTCTTCTGGCACCCCTATAATTCTGATGTTGGTGCGCTTAAAGTTGTCCCAGAGACTCCTTACACTATCTTCATACTTTTTGAATCTTTTTCTTTTTTCTTTTTTTCTTTTTTCTTTTTGCTTTTCCGGCTGGGTGGGTTTTACTTCTTCATATTTCATATCTTTGACTTGATTCTTGCGATCCTCTCGTCTGCTATTGGATCTGTATATTATTCTTTATTTCAGTCAGTGTATGCTTAATTTCTAGTTGGTCCTTTATCATATCCTTGAGGGTCTCACTAAATTTATCAGCAGTCTCTAGAAATTTCTTGAAAAACCTAATAACCGTGGTTTTGAACTCTATATCCTGTCGTTTTCTTTCCTCCATTTCTGTCATTTGTGACCTGTTTCTTTGTCTCCGCATTTTGGCTGCTTCCCTTTCTGAGTTAGGTGATTACTGAGGGGAATTAACCTCTAAGCCACTTGGTTATGAGAGTCAGCTGTGTCTATAGTGGGAGAACTTCTGTGCTGGAGACACCCTTATGGGGCAAGAGTTGTTTCAGTGGGGCTTTTGTGCTCACTGCATCTGCCCCGAGTGTGTTCCTTGTGGATCTGAGTTTTTGTTTAGTATGGTCCCTCCCTGGCTGCTGGGTGAGGCTGGCTCTTGTATCTTTAAGGAGGTGTTGATTAAGCCTTTGCCTTAGGCTACTCAGTCTTTTATATGCAAAAGCCTCTGACGCAGCTTGGGAGGGGCGGGGTCTCAGGGAGTTTGCAGGGCAGGGCGGAGCAAATAGCTATGGCGCTTCTCAGCCCTGTGCTGAGAGACACGGGGTCTCTGTGTCCCACGATAATTGCTGCAAGCAACGTTGAGAGAAACCCGCTTTGGATTTCCTCCCAGTGCCAGTCAGTCCCCCTTCTCCAGGTGTCTGGGTCCTCAGAAACTTGCTTGGAACTGGAGTTCAGAGCCGCTGGGAACTTGTGGCTCTCTCTGTTTTGGAAAAGAACCGCGTCCTCCAGCGCCAACCCTCCCCCCCGAGCCCCATGCGCGCGACTCTATACCTCTGTACTTTGCTTCCGCCACTCCTCCGAGTCTCAGATTCTTTCTAGTTGTAGGATTTTCACTCAGCCAGCCTTCCTGTGGTTGTGAGTGGTGTCTGTGTTTTCTTTTCGTGGATATTCTGAAATAGTTGTTCACGGCTGCATTTACGGTGTTTACCTTATGCCACCATCTTGCTGTCTGGTCTGCCTTTCTTTCTTAAAGCTAACCATCTCTGGGACCATTCAGGGCAGAGTTAGGCAAACATTAGCAAAATAGATCTATTTATTAGTATAGTTATGAGCTATTCAACAGATCTAGTTCTAAAGTAAATCCATAAAACTTTTTCATTTTTGTGCAGTTGTAGTTAGTATTATAGTTTTCTACCAAATATATTAGGCTCTCTATATTTATAGAGTCAAAATCATTCTTCTGCAAACATGAACTTAATTACTCTTACTTGCTCCTTCACATGTTTTCTTAAGGGAGCCTTGGGCTAGAGAAGGAATTCAATTTTTTCTCAGAAAAGCAATCAGGAAATGCAGAGCTGCTAAATTTGTGCTACTAAAAAAAAGGGGGTGGGGAGGAGCTATCAATTCTCTGAAGTAACATTTTAAAGCTTATAAAATGCAAAACAGTTGCTCATCTCCTTCCCTACTCCCACCTCCCTACCATTACCTGAATTTCAATAGAGTGATTATAAATGTAGATTTTGCCAGTTGCTAACTCCCTTAGAGATTAAACCCCATCTGTAAATGAATCTGTGAATTTAACTGATTTCAAACAACCATTCTGGGAAAATAATAAGCTGTATACACATTTCTAGAATGTAAGTATTCATTCAGTAAACATTTCTTGAGCATTTATAATGTGCCATATACTGCTAAGGCACTATGGGTACAAAGACAAAAGGCGCATTGCCCCCAAAGAACTAATTCACTGTTGAGTTGGGGGACAGCTAAATAAACAGTTAAAATACAATATAATTAGCTCTAAAATCAAATCATTCACCATGAAGGAGCCTTCCTCCTCTCCTCCCCACTTCAGTCTTATATATAGAAGACATGACTGCATAGATTCTTAAGCATCCTTAAAGCAAATATTATCTGGGTTCAGGTCCCATCTCTATCACTAGGCTAACATTGTGTCTTTAGGCAAATTATTCATCACTCTAAGTCTTAGTTTCCTTATCTGTGAAATAGCTATAATAACATTCCAAATTCACTAATGCATACACTTAACACTAGAGGACACACAGTAAGTGATCAGTTAGTATTAGCTATGGTCACCATATTATTAACTGGAAAACTCTTATCAGAGAAGGTGACACAAACTGAGTAGAGCAAAATGTATGAACCTCACTGTCCATAATGTAGGCCATACATTTTCTTGTTGCAGATAGCTTTCCTACCCACTAATTTCCATAACAACCTCTATTCCAAGTTGCAAGAAACAAAATTTTTCCAGACATTGCCTAACATGTCCTTAGGGACAAAATCACCACTAGTCAATGACTATGGTTGGCCATAGAAAATGTCATCATCAGAATATTCTTTAAGAAAAACAACACTGGAACTATTTAGGGAAATGGATTTTAAGAGAGAAAAATTAGAAGGTCAATTAGAAAACATTCTTGATTCTTCTTTCCTTCTCACCTCCCATAACAGCAACTCCTATCAGCTCCAACTCTAAAAGATAATCTGAATTCTAATGCCTTCTCACCATTCCAATTACTATTATGTAGTCATCACTCACATAGATTCCTCCATTAACTTCCTGTGTCATCACCTCATGTCTACACTTGTTCCTTTATAGTCTATCTTCTACTCAGAAGCCCAAATGTAAATCCAATCATATAATTTCCTTGATGCCTACTTCATTAAACTCAACTAGAATTCAAAGCTCAGTAGCATTTTCCAAAAGGGCCTACATGATCTTATCCCTGCCTTTCTCTAGCTTCACCTCCTATCACTTTTCTCATGGTGCCCCTTTTGCTATTTGTGAGGTTACTAAGCTCATTCTTCTTTCAGGATTAAAGTTGTTTCCTTCTAAATTGTTCTTTCCCATTCACTTGGCTGGCCCTTGTCATCATTCAGCTCCATTCAAATAGCATTTCCTCACAAAGGTCCTTGCAGCTACTCTGTCTAAAATGTATATACATGCTCAGTGAATCATGATTCCCTTATTTTGCTGTACTTTCTTAATAAGATTTGTCATTGTTTCAAATTTTATTATTTACTAGAGGCCTGGTGCACGATACTTATGCACTGGAGGAAAGGGATACCACAGCCTGGTCTGCACCTTCTCTGAGTCTGGGACCCCTCGGGGGATATGTCTGACTACTGGCTTAGGTCTTCTCCCAGATGGGTCCTTAGCACTGCTGTGGAGGTGGGAGAGGCTCCTGCCACTGCTCTCACCAGCTGTGACCTTGGCTTCTGGCTGAGAGGCACTCCTCCTGTGGGAGCACACTGACCACCAAGGAGCAGCTCCTGAATTGAGCTTCTGCCCCCTGGAGGTCTGTGTGTGTCATAGTGACTGGTCATTCCACTGTTCTGTCGATTTGCGTATGATGGTTTTATTATATAGGATTATTTATTGTCCTTCAGTAGAAAGTAAGGCTCATGAAAATAGAGTTTGGTCTGTTTTGCTCATTAGTATATCACCAGCACTTAGAACAATGCCTAGCACATAGTAGGCACTCAGCAAACATTTAGTGACTAAATGTGTTCATAATATAGGGATGAATTGATGCTGGAGAAAATTAAGGCAGTAGCAGTGGGTAAAGAAAAAGTAAATTATATATTATTAAGCAAAGCTAAGAGATTAATTTGGGTATCCTGAGACTTAAATTTCTCATATTACCCTTTAAGTCATTCCTCTGTTGCACTTAAGTATTCTGCAAGTAAGGGAGGCCCAAATAAAAAACCTGAAAGTCAAGGACATCGACATTGTAAGTCTTACCTTTCAACCAACCACAAATCCTCTCCAGCTCTCTCTTCCCATCTCCGCAAAAAGAACTATATTAATTTAGTAGAAGAAATGGGACTTGGTGACCATTAGAACCCCAGAGCAAGGACAATTGGCCAAGCACAGAAACTCACCAGGGCAGAAAGCCCTGGATTCTTAGCAAGGAGCAAAACTGGGAAAACAAGAACCTGACCCCTAGGGTAACCTATCCTTCCCTAGCATATCACGGGTCAAGAAGTTCAAACTCCCTGACCTTTTCTTCCCTAAAGATAACATCTAGGTCTCAGTTGTATTTCAGCCCCAGGACCAGAAAATTAATAAAACCAGACAAGTGACACCATGGCTGCCTTAGGACCAACTGCATTGAATAATAACCCCCTGACCTGGCATGATCAATCAGTGGTCTTGGAGACCATGACCCTGAAATAACACATCTGGAAAGCTGATGAGTATTCTATTGAGACCCTCTCCTAAGATTTTCACCCAAAAAACGAGATAAATATGCTCAGGACAAAGGACCCAGTGAGACCTCTCCCTTCAATGAGCACACCCATGCCCTTTCTCCACAGGTATGCATCCCCTAACCTCTAAGGGGCCTCACGAGACTAGCAACCAGGGAAGCAGTGGGCAGTGGCAGTTTGTCCTGGGCTAACCCCCTGAACCTGTCTCCAAGGCCTCCTTTTCTCTGTATAGTCCTTCCCTTTGGATATCCCCATCTTTCATCCTTTTCCTTAAATAAATTCAATTTTCTTTAATTACCATATAAGATGTCTATTTAGCCTGCCTACATACCACCTACTTTAACCATTCAGTAACTAGTCAGATAGGAGATGTACTTAAGAGAGAAGAATTAGGAATAACTCCCAGATTTTTGTCTTTACAAGATGGGTGAATTCTGTAGGTAATAAGAAAAGGAACATATTAAAGAGAAAAAGATTTGGGTGGAAGTTTAAAAACACTGAGTTCACTATACTTAGTACAGCTATATGTAGACAATCTAATACACAATTGGATATAAATTCTAGAGATTGGTGAAATTTTCATACTGAAAGTCAATACATGGGTGGCATCCATTTACTATGCTAGATGCAGCCATCCATGGTGGTTGATGAGATTATCCAAAGAATAAGAAAACTTAAGTCTACAGAGATGGAATATTTAAGATTTATATAAAATGGGGGATCCAACAGAAGAGATAAAAAAAAGGAAATACTTATTAGAGGTAGGAAAATTTGACTTCAAAAGTCAAGGGAGAAGCATTTCAAGGGGGCAGTAGAGTTAATGTCACATGTGATAGAGATAATAGCTATTGCATAAATAATTTTCAAAAGGCACTAGGAATATTGGTTAGAGCAGTATCAGTGGAATTTGGGAGATACAATGCAAATGTAAGTGAAAAAACACTGAGAGATGAGAAAACAGATATGTTAAGTGTAGACTACGCTTCTTAGACATTTGCATTCCAAGGGAAGAAGGGAAGGAGTAATAGGATTGAGAGGTGTTTTTTTTAATGAGCACAGCTTAAACATCTGTGTATGCTAAAAGAAAACAAAATAAAAAAGAGAAGTTGCATTTACTGAATGTCATCAGAAGAGGAGAGATTCTTAAAAGGGTAGATAGGACTGGAATACAGAACAGAAGTGGGTGGATTAGCTATGAGAAATTGCTTAGTGTAGAAAAAACAACAACAAAGTAAAGCATTGAAGCTGATCATGGGTATAGATTGTGCAGATCAGTGGTGAAAGGGATAGAAAGTGGAGAGAGATTCCAAGCCCTGGCTAGGACGATTAGAAGAAATAAGTTAAGAAGTAATTATAGCTGACATTTATTGATCCCTTATACTTACTCTGTGACATATATTTTCTCTGAAGTAGAAGACAGTTACCAGCTGGAAAGGAGAAAGGAAGGAGGTAGGTCCTAGAGAAAGGGATTAGGGACAATGGCAAAAATGTGAAACAGTTTTGGTGGAAATAGGAACACATTTTCCCCATGTTTCAGAGATATACTAGAGGGATCTTTTGCTAAAGCCTTTGTCTATTTGCTCTTTTAAAAAAATCTGGGGACATAAAAAATAGGCACTTGCTCTTCTACTAATTTTAGACCTGGGGTGGTTAATTAAAATCTTCAGTCTTAGATTCCCTCCTCTATGAAATGAAGGGTTTAGACTCATTGACCTAACTATAAGGTCCTTTACAGTTCTGGCATCCTATGACTTTGGTTATGTCATCTCTAAACCAGAGACCATTATAAGAGAGAAGGCTCAATCTTGTTTTGCTTTATTTGTGAGACACACTGGAACCGCTGCAACAAACCAACAGTGGAGAGGAAGAGGCGGGAAACAATACAGGGCTGGTGTCTGTGAGGACAGAGGTAGTTAAAGTTATTGCACAAAGGGGAAAAGTCATCTTGAGTTTAACCTGTATTAGCGATGCCTACAATTATGTGATATTGTGCTTGTGGTAAGGCAGCTCTGATTTCAAAGAAGTGGTGATGTTGGAATCAGATGGATGTCCACACCATGGTTCTCAGTTTAGAACATGGTACTAACCTTAAACTGGGAACAGAGAATGCTACATGTAGTATCTAGAAAAGGTCCTATGACTAATTCCAACAAGAAGAATTATAGATCAAATTTAAAAACACAGTATTCAAAACATACAGATTTCACAAACTTGCTCAGTGAGGAGGTGGGACCTCAAGTTTGCTTAGACAAGGTATATCAAATTTCAAGCTGCAAGACCAATTCCATTCCCCACTAGTTCAGGAGATGAAACTCCAAAGGTACAGCTTGTCTTAGTAAAGACTGGCTCATCAGTATATTTAAGAATGTTCACGGTTTCCAGTATATCTTTCCAGTTTTATTTGTTCCTACTCCTTAGAGTGAACCCCAAGTTATACTCAGGCAGATGTTTGAGTGTTTCCTTCACTGTCTGCAAATGGCTCATGTAATCCTATATAATAAAAAGGTAATACCCAAATTGACTGAATGAAGGAATGACCAATTGCTATGATGTGCACTGACCACCAGGGGGCAGATGCTCAACGTAGGAGCTGCCTCCTGGTGGTCAGTGAGCTCCCATAGGGGGAGTGCCACTCAGCCACTCAGCCACAACCTGGGCTGATGGCTTGCAAGCACAGCGGCATGCCTCCGCAGCAGTACTAAGGATGTCCAACTGCAACTTAGGCCTGCTCCCCATTTCACCATCAGTTGAACATCCCCTAAGGATTCCCAGACCGCAAAAGGGCACAGACCGGGGTGCGGGACCCCCACCCCCTCTGCCACCAGTGCACAAATGTTGTGCACCAGGCCTCTAGCTATTTATATTTGGAATGTTCACTGCCATCTTTTTCCATCAATCTAAAATTTACTCATCTTTCGAAGCCCAATGCAATACCCTCTACTTATTTTATTACTCGCCATCTGAAATTCCATATACCCACACTCTTATAGTAATTATTGCCTATACCAAATGGATATTAAGAAGATTTAACTTTTAAGTTATTTTATTGTTTCTAGCTCATTCACTTTTACTTCCTAGCACCTAATTTTCTGCTCTGAATAGACAGTGTTTGATAAATTAATGCAAATATTTACCCAGAAAAAACAACAGATACAGGGGGGAAAAAGATCATTCTCAATGACACATGTAAATTTTGTGCATTCTATATTTCCTCAAACTTTTAAAGTTTTGTGGGGGTGTTTTTTTGTGTGTGTTTGTGTGTGTATGTGTGTGTGTGTGTATGTTAATTTTGTTTTGTTTTGTTTTTTGGTTTTGCTTTTTTTTTTTGGTCAAATTGAAGGCCCTCAAATAAATAGTATAGGAAGAGCAGCAGATAGTAGGACATGGCTGGAAGATGAAAGTATAAGAAACATTTTTCTGTGCATATATATGTTTAATACTTAGCTAGAAATTGTGCCCTAGAAAGTATAAAGAATGCCTTATAATGTAAATAAAAGGGGACAAAAGGGATGTGAGAGGATAAATCATGAGAGTTAAATAATGAACTAATTTTGTACTGACTAAAATTGCCAAATCCCCAAGCTCTTGGAGGATGCTTTCTCAGTGGAGTCAAAGGAAGAATACACATTTGAAGAATGTCCTGAGCAGAATCAATATCTTTAGAGTTCTTATCACCTCCACCAAATTCCACTGTGAACTTTGGATATTGATGTGTAGCTGACATTTTAACTTTGGCATAAAGCTGTAAAGAAATGAGCCTGTATCTAAAAGGGTAATATGAAAAATGAATGGTGGTGTGGCTTATAAATCTAAAATATGACAAATGCTACCACATTCCAGAAAATAACCCTTCTATTTGTGTATTTCATCTTCTATAATGCTGTCCAAAATAGTAAAAGAAGGGCCACAAATTGGATTTGGAACCAATCCTTAAGGAGATTGTAATCAATAGCTCTGATAAATAACTGCTCCATTTAAAAACTTAACTCTGAGAAGGCTTTATTTCAAGATGATTGTAATTCTATTTAGCTATAATGTTAAATGGAGTGTGAGCAACTTTCAAATTCTAAAACTGCCTCCATCATCAAAGAAAGTTAAAACTGGAAGTTAGTCACCATCATGTGCTCAGAGGTCAGTTCTTATAACTTCAGGGCAACCTATGGAATATTACTAGTGCTAAGTCATATGAAGTATCAGAATAGTTTAAGCCTCATAATGCCAGAATCATATTTTGGTGAATGCTGCCATAAAGTAAAAACCATGGACTTTTTCAATTGGCTCTTGATGAAGAAAGAAATAAATAAAATTCGTATAAGACACATCCTATATAATAAAAGGCTAATATGTAAATTGACCGAACAGCAGAACAACCGGTCGCAGTGATGCGCACTGACCACAAGGGGCAGACACTCAATGCTGGAACTGTCCCCTGGTGGTCAGAGCACTCACACAGGAGGAGAGCTGCTCAGCCACAAGATGGGCTCACGGCTGGTGAGCGCAGCCGCAGTGGCAGGAGCCTCTTCCCCGTCTGCAAGCAGCAGCAGTGCTAAGACTGTCCAACTGGGCCTAAGGCGATAGTCAGACATCCTCCGAGGACTTCTGGACTGCAAGAGGGCTCAGGCCAGGCTGAGAATCCCCCAATCCCAAGTGCACAAATTTTGTGCACCAGGTCTCTAGTCTAGTATATTGGGCAATCAAACAAACTCCAGTTTGTTTAGAGTTTACAGCAGGGTTTAGCATTTCTATAGTAGAATTATGTAAATAGTTGGAGTAAATTTAAGGAAACAATTTTAAAACTAAATGGTATCAATGGAAACTATAGGAACATGTAAGGAAAGAAATAATTCTGATAAATTATTGTACTGGTGGATTTCTTTTCATGATTTTTGGAAAATTACATTACTGTTTATACTTTTATATGGTTCTTTGTAAATGAAATTTGTATAGGGTGATGATGGATGACAACAAGTCCAAGTGTCAACAGAAATGGTCAGATGACCATTTGGAAGAAGACCTCATTAGTGTGGGAAATTTACATGCTTAGGACCAAACTGGGATTGTCAGATTCACATGAAAATTACATTTTTAAGCAAACTTTCAATAAACTTACAGTAGGTGATCCTTTCCAATTAGTATCTCTACCAGGGTATCCCTTCCTAGTATTGCAGAAATCCCATGAAATCAAATTAATAATTAGAGGGTTGCTTGGTTAGCATGGAATCACAACCAATGAAAGTATATATAACTGATGAGTTATTTTATAAAGATCACAACGAAGCCAACAATATTATCCCTGCTCCAGTACAAAATGGAGCTCTCTAGTGGCCAGAAACTTTATGTCCTGAAAATCAATTCCAGACAATGATAACTTAATGGCTCTGTAGGCTCCCCTGTCTGTGTTGTACTCTAGACCAATGTTACTCCAATCCTTGACCAGCTCTCTTAGGCAGATAACACATCCAGAGGTGCCTACACGCCATATCTCATGAAAAAAGACTCGGTGATAACAATGAATTAGAAAGAAATAAAATAACATTAAAACTATGATCAAAGAAGAAAATGTAAACACATGTAAAACTAATGGTAATTACATGGTTTTTTAATTTAATAAGAATAATAGCAATTGAACCCCATTACCAAAATGAGAAATCACGAATGATACAGAGAAATAAAGTATCCTTCCTAAAAATGTGAAGAAGTCCACTAAAGGCTTTGCACAACTGCCAAGTGTTTTATAATAGCCATGTAACATTATTTTTATGTACCTTTACAAAATTCTTCTTAGTATAATACTGAATTAAATAATAAATCTAATATTATGCTAATTTTTCTAATTATTCTAAAGGTAACCAACTTTTATTACTGATATATTAAAAAGAATCCTTTAGCCTGCCTGGTGTGGCTCAGTGGGTGAGTGTCGACCTATGAACCAGGAGGTCACACTTTGATTCCCTGTCAGGGCACATGCCTGGGTTGCAGGCTCGATCCACAGTGTGGTCTGTGCAGGAGGCAGCCAATCAATGATTCTCTTTCATTATTGATGATCTTCTCTCTCCCTCTACCTTCCTCTCTGAAATCAATAAAAAACATAGTAAAAAAAACAACCTTAAAAATAAAAAAATTAAAAAGCATACTTTAGATATACATAAAAATAAAAGCATATGAAATTATATGATTTTCCTGTATAAGAATTGGAAAAAAAGATTTCATTATGTATCAGCTCTTGGCCCATCAGGAACCCCAGGAAAGTAAATGGGAGGTTGTCAACTAACTTTCCTTTAAATTAAATATAGTGAGGTGACATTGGTTAATAATATATAGGTTTCAAATGTGCAATTCTATAATATATGATCTGTGTATTGAATTGTGTGTTTACAACCCAAAGTCAAGTCTCTTTCCATCACCATATATTTAATTCTCTTTAGCATAACTTTTATAAGATAATTCTTGCCCTTTGGATACAAATCTTTCTCTAAACACTATATAACAAAGCTGATTAATTTTCTGTTGCCTAAATTTAAATTCCAGATTCCTGGAATTGTTCCCAGAATACCCTGACAGAAGTTTGGAGGCTTCCCTATTGTTTCAACCATGAATGTATAATATTAAAATTTACCATCTACCAGGTGTCTATGCACATTAATTAGGTGTCAGTTCTACTGGCTTAGCTATCAAAGGTCATCATTATTTCTAAATCACTGACAAAGAAATAATGCCTTGTTATTGCCATCATGTACAATAATAAAATGTTTACATTTCATAAATATATTTTAATGTTTACAAGTTGTTTTACATTTTCTACATGGAGACAGATTAGCAAATATTTTCATGGGTTCATAGTTCTAGTCAAAGCAATAATTCTTAAGTAGCTACCAACAACAACATAAATATAAACAAAGTTCTATCTAATGAATCTACTCATCATTCTGCTATGTTCTAGTAATTAGGCTGCTAAAAATATATGTCAAAATTATACATACAATTATTTCAAAGGAAAAGATTTCAACTTCTATAATAAAATATAAAAGGAATATAACATGCTGTGAAAAATATACCTGATTTTTTTTAATTATGGGTTTTTTGTTTTATTGATTTCAGAGAGAGGAGGGGAGAGGAAGAGATAGATAGAAACATCAATGATGAGAAAGAATCATTGATCAGCTGCCTCCTGAATGTCCCTAACTGAGGATCAAGGCCTGAACATGAATCGAACCGTGATGTTCTTGCTCATAGGTCTACACTCAACCACCCAGCCACATCTATCAGGCTATACCTGATTTTTTTATAAGCATGTCTATTCCATAAATTGAGGTTTACCTGTGGAATCATGTATTTCAAACTACTATAATAAAAAATAAAATAAAAATAATATGCTGTAAAAATATACCTGATCAAAAAATGTTATTATTATGCAGTCTTAGAAGTCCTTGACTTGTGCTACAGGATATGATGCCACAGGACAAATTTATAACACTTTTATAAAAAATTTATTTAGGCTTCCAAACTTCTATCATGATAATCTGCTAATTAAAATGTTTAAATATAAACAAGCATAAATATATTAAGAAATAGAATTCAAATAGAATTCAAAATGTGTTCAACTTTTTCAAGATAAAGTAGTAAGACCACACCAAGTGGCATTTATTCCAGGGATAAATATATTAAGAAATAGAATTCAAATAGAATTCAAAATGTGTGCAACTTTTTCAAGATAAAGTAGTAAGACCACACCAAGTGGGATTTATTCCAGGGATACAAGGCTGGTACAATATTCACAAATCAATAAACACTGATATATACCATAAACAAGTTGAAAGGCAAAAACCACATGACCACATCAATAGAAGAAGAAAAAGCATTTGAAAAATTCAACACCCATTTTTGAGAAAAATGCTCAGCAAAGTGGGAATAGAGGAATCATACCTCTATATAATAAAGTCCATATATGACAAACCTAGAGCCAACATCATTCTTGAAGGGCAAAAACTAAAAGCATTCCCCATAAGAACAGAACAAGACAGAATGTCTGCTTTCACCACTCTTATTCAACATAGTACTAGAAGTCTTAGCCATGGTGATCAGACAAGAAGAAAAAAATAAAAGGCTTCCAAATTGGAAAGGAGGAATTAAAATTGTAGAATTTAAATTATTTGTAGAGGAATTAAAATTATTTGTAGATGACATAGTAATGTACATAGAAAACCCTAAGGACTCTACCAAAAAACTACTAGATTTAATGAATTTGAGAATGTAGCAGGATAGAAAATTTACACCCAGAAATCAAAGGCATTTTTATACATCAACTAGAGGTCCAGTGCACAAAATTCATGCAGGGGTAGGGTCCCTAGCGGCTGCTGGCTGCCAACTGGGACCTCCCCTCCCTGGCTGCTGGCTGCTGGCCCAGGCCTTCCTTTGCTCCGTGCTGCCTCGTGGTGGTCAGCACATGTCATAGCGAGTGATCAAACTCCTAGTTTGTCAAATTCCCAAGGGGACACTTTGAATATTAGGCTTTTATAATATATATATAATCTAACAAAAGTGTAATATTGAAATTGACCATCCCTTTGGGACCCCTAAGCCATGCCCACCAGCCAATCAGAGCGACTGTATGCAAATTAACCCAGCCAAGATGGAGGCCGCCACTCAGGGAGCTGAGTAAACAGGCAGTTTCCTTTTCAGCAGGAGTGAAACTGTTTGCGGCCAGCTGGCCTTCTCCTGGCTCCAGGCAAGAACATATTTGCAACAATGTCTCAATCATAGAAGCCTCAGGAGCTGAAACAAACATCAGGCCAGGCCTGACTTCTAAGGGCAACATTGTTTTATTATAGAACCCAGGAGCTGAAGCAGAGATGAGGTTTCATTAACTGCCTAGGCCTCGGCGTAAAGGAACAGTGTATCAATTATAGAAGATAAACAAACCCCAGAAACCTGCTTCCAGCCTGCCTTGCTGGGACATTGGGTCAATGGGAGCTGTGGGCAGCCTGAAAGCCTTAAAGTGCCCCTTAGCCCATTACCCAGGCTAGTCACACCCCAATGGGGTGAGGGACATCACTGGGGGGCTTGGCCAGCCTGCAAACAGCCATCAGCCCTCACCCAGGCTGGCCAGGTACCCCAGTAGGGGCCCAAAACCTGAAGGGACTGTGGGCAGCCTGAAAGCCTGAAAATGGCCCTCAGACCTGCACCCAGGCTGGCCACAGCCCTATGGGGTGAGAGACCCCACTGGGGGGCTTGGCCAGCTTGCAAACAGCCATCAGCTCCTCACCCAGGCTGCCCAGGTACCCCAGTAGGGACCCAAAACCTGAAGGGGCTGTGGGCAGCCTGAAAACAACCCTCAGCCCGTCACCTAGGCTGGCACACCCCAATGGGGTGAAGGTCCACACTGGGGGGCAGGTGGACATCCCCAGAGGGGTCCCAGACTGCGAGAGGGCACAGGTCGGGCTGAGGGACCTCAAGAGTATGCAAATTTTTGTGCACCAGGCTATATATATATATATATATATATATATATATATATATATATCACTCAGAAAGAGAAACAAACAAAACCAATATAATTTATTAGTGCAACAAAAAAAAATTTAGATACTTAGAAATAAACTTAACCAAGGAGGTAAAGACCTGTACTCAAAAAACTACAGGACATTGAAAAAAAAGACATAGAGGAAGATATAAATAAGTG
>PVJC01043441.1:0-14516 GCA_004026665.1 Murina feae
GATGGGCGCACAATGCAATATACAGATCATGTATCATAGAAATGTACACTTGAAACCTATACAATCGTTTCAGCCAATGTCACCCCAATAACTTTAATAAAAAAAGAATAAGAGAAAATATTAACAAACCTTCCTTCCTTCCTTCCTTCCTTCCTTCCTTCCTTCCTTCCTTCCTTCCTTCCTTCCTTCCTTCCTTCCTTCCTTCCTTCCTTCCACTGTCATTGCTATAGCAGCTTCAGCAAGCTTCTCTGTCAGCTGGCTTGAGTGCTCACTCAAGAGCAAATCACAGAACAGCTGAGACCTCTGGGACTTAGGGATAGGTAGTTTAAGCCAATCAATGCTGGCTACTGAAGAGGGAATGAAAAGGAATTGGCTTTTGGTAGTGAGCTACCTATATAAGAAAATCTTCAGGGTGTATCCTTTTAAGAAACTTGCTGTCTTGACAGTAGTTTGTTTTCCCAGATAAGCAAATAGCTATTAAATTGAAGAACACTTGGTACTTAGACAATGATCTCACCAGATTAGAGGAGGAAGGAAAAGCTGGGTTTTTCTTCATTCAGTGACATTTACCAAGCACCTGCTCTAGGCCATACACAGGGCTGGAATATTGTGTGAAAATGAGTAAAATGAATTAGGCCTGTTCTCAAGGATCTTAAAATTAAGGTGAATATCTCTGATCTCTCCTCTGAGTTCCAGACTCACATATAGAACTTCCCATTTAACCAATCCCACTGAGCGTATAGCTGGCATCTCAAACAGGCCCCAAGAGAACTCTCAATTTCACTCCACCCCCAAACATTCTCCTTTTTCTAGTCTTTTCCAGCAGTAGTAAATGTCCCCCCATCCAAAAATCTGGAATCATTCTTCATATCTCCCTCCCCTGATCCTGTGCATGTGAAACATTAGCACAGTGGTTATTAAACCTGAGTGTGCATTAGGCTTCACCTGGAGGGCTGTTGAAACATAGATTGCTGGGTTTCATGTTGAGTCTCTGGTTCATTAGATCTGAAGTGAGACCTAAGAATTCGCATTTCTAACAGTTCCTAGGCAATGCTGTTGCTGCTGGTCCAGGGACAACACTTGGAAAACCATTGCATTAGTAAGAACTGGGGTTTTTGTATACATAATATATTCTGAATCTTTCCACTTCTCACCATTCCCTTAGCTCATCAATAAATCTGAGCAATTTTCCATACATCTCTACTAACTAGTGTCTTCACTTGATCTGCCCATCCTCGAGTCCTACGTGTCTCAGCTATCTTACCTTGCTTATAGAGTGAAGGTTGGGGTTAAGTCACCTCTGAAGCTGGGTGACAGATGAGCCTGCCAAATTTGCCCCAGGAATGGATGATCCTTTGCCCCAGAATCTCTCTTCCTCTTCACCCTTCCTCCACATTAGCCAGCAAATGGCCATTGGAAAGAAGTTAGCCAGTTGAATGTTTTTGTTTTGGATCAGGATTCTGTCTGGAGAGGCTGTGGCCTAGGGAGGTCAGAAATCCTGGATCAACAGTTAAGAAAACTGTGGCCCCTGTGATTGTGGGAAACCCTAAATATCCTGTGGTTTTCCTGGGATTCTGTGGCCACACCAGCTACACTTTAATCTTTTGGGAGGATTTAATTAAGAAATTCTCCACATAAAGTCAGTCCTTTTTAAGGTGACCAGATTTTAACATTGGTAAAGCGGGACACCATTGACCACTTGGCCACTGAAAACCATATATTCCCTTCCCATTCTCCTGCCGTTCCCTAGCTTGTAGTGCATTCTTTCCAAAAATTGGGACTTTTTTAAAACGCCACAGGATGCGGGACAAATTGTTAAAAATTGGGACTGTCCCGTCTGGTCACCTTACCTTTGATGACTTGGATGATTTCCTCACTTGTAGGACTGAACATTCCATAGATTTTATCTCATGAAGTCATCTAACAACTCTGCAAGGCTACACTGAGTCCCAATCTTCAGGCAGAGCTTCAAAGGTTCTAAGAAGTTCCATCATGTGCCCTTTTCACCTTGAAATTAGTGATTGACCCAAGACAAGAATTTGCCTTATTGGTTTGTGTTCCATGGCTTGGAATCCACTGTATGAGGAAAGCTCCTTAGTCTGTTGGAAAAATAATCAGACTCAGCACACTGGATTTTCCACTTGGCTTTGTAATCTTGGGCAACTCATTTGACTTCTCGTAGCCTGAAAATTTTCATCTGTAAAAATAAAGTTAAACATACCTATTCATATGGTTATGATTAGGAATAAATTAGCATGTAAAGTGTCTAGCACAGTTGCTGGAAACTCCAAATAATATCGATTATTATTATTATTTGAGGCCCATGCATGAAAATTTGTGCAAGAGTAGGCCTTCCTTCCCCCAGCTTCCAGCACGGGCTTCCCTCTGGCACCCAGGACCCAGGCTTCTCTCCTCTGGCCATTGTCAGGCACCCTGGACCTGGGCTGGCTTTCCCCAGGCTGTCCACAGGCACCCAGGACCTGGGCTGGCTTCCCCCTGGCCTCAACTTCATCAGGAAGGACATCTGGAATGACGTCTGGAAGACATCTGGTGTAATTAACATATTACTCTTTTATTAGCATAGATTATTATTATTGTTAAATAAAGCCTTTTAAAAATATTGTTGAAAGTATTACAGATGTCCCATTTTCCCCCATTGACCCTCTCCTCCCCACTCCCACCCCAGCCCCAAGGCTTCACTACACTATTGTCTGTGTCCATGGGTTATGCATATATGGAATAAGTTATTTGGTTAATCTCTTACCACCCCCCTCCCTCTGAGATTCATAAATCTGTTGCATGCTTCCATGTGTCTGGATCATGAGATTCCACATGTAAGTGAGGTGATATGGGTTTGTCTTTCTCTGATTGGCTTATTTCACTTAATATAATCTCCAGCTCCATCTAGTTGTCCCAAAGGGTAGTAGAGCCTTCTTTTTTCACAGCTGCATAGTATTCCATTGTGTAAATGTATCACTTTCTTAAACCAATTCCTTCCCATTTTTGGCACTTACAGACTTAGTGAAAGTTAACTGAATGAATGAAATCTCCCCACACACACCCATGGCGATGTCTCTTTCTCTGAGTCTACTAAAATTACAATCAGTATCTGAGATTTACTACTTATTTTCATTCATTTTTGTCCTCCAAATGTAATTTTTGATCCCCACTGATGGCCAAATCAGTGTGATACATGACATGGAATTTACAGAGAGAAATACCCTGTTTCCCCAAAAATAAGACAGTGTTTTATATTAATTTTTGCTCCCAAAGATGTGCTAGGTCTTATTTTCAGGGGATGTCTTATTTTTTCATAAAGAAGAATACAGTGCACATTTATTGTTGAACAAAAAAAAGGAAATTTATTACCTGTGTGTCCACACAATGTGCCCGACTCCTGCCCCGCACGACTCACTGTCTAATTGTGAGTCAGCCAGACTCTGTCAGGGCAGAGCGAGCAGCAGGCAGCAGCTTGTCCTGGCAGCAGTGCGAGCTCTCTGATTAAAAGAGACCTCACACTTCCTGTTTGCTCCGGCTACGCTGCAGCCAACAGTGAGCTGCGCGGCAGCGCCCACCACTACACGCTACAGCCCAGAGTCCAGAGTTACGGTATCTTCGGGGGGGCCTTATTATCAGGGAGGCCTTACTATCGGAGAGGTCTTACTTTCGGGGAGGTCTTATTTTCGGGGGATGTCTTACTGTGGCAGCGCCTGCTGCTACGCGCTACGGCCCAGAGTCTAGAGTTACGGTAGCTTCAGGGGGACCTTATATTGGAAAGGCCTTATGTTCGGGGAGGCCTTATTATCAGAGAGGTCTTATTTTCGGGGAGGTCATATTTTCTGGGGATGTATTACTTTTGGGGAAACATGGTATGGCATAGTGCCAGTATCTAAAAGGCTTTTGTGTTTATAATCATCTGGGTTTCAATTTGCTTTATGTGTAAGTCTTTACATTCAGAGGACTCAGTTGACCATACCTGCTTCCTTTTTGGCTAGTTCCTTTCCCTTTCTGGACATTTGTTTCTTCATCTCTGAAATGAAGAGAATGGATTTGATTGAAAACTTGCAAGTAATGTTCCGAGGAGCCCTGGGAGTGCCAGGGAGGTATGACAACGTGAACGCTGGTAGAGTTAGCTAGGGTTGGATTTGAAGAGAGAATAAGGACTCTGGGGGTCCCACTTCCACTTCAACTCTAACAGTTATGATTTGGTCTGTTTTCTGTATTGGATCGCAATCCATTATTTTTATTTGAAGGGTTGTTTATTGTTAGGGTTGCCAAAGGAAGAACACACAAGGCCAAAGTGGTAAAGAATTACAAATTTATGAGATTATCTGGGTATCAGATGGGCTGAGCCCCAAAATGGCCCAGCACCCAGGGAGGGAGAGTCAGAGGTTTTAAAAAACTCTAGGTGGGCTTTTTCAGCAGAGAACCCTCTGAGTGGGTCCAGATCCTGGGAAAGTCCAGAGGGGAAAGATAATGGTACTAGCAAGTGAATGTGGTCTAAGTGAAAGGGAATGCCCATTAAAATGGTCTAACGGTCAGTTCCCAGGGGAGGGGGTATCAATTCAATTACTTGATCAGACCTAGCACTCATAGATCACACACAGGATCCATTACTCTGTTGGGTAAATGGTGCTTAGTTAATTTTTTTTTGTCTGCTTGATTCATGGAAAATGTACAGAGAAGGAAGTTAGTTACAGACAGACACATTTAAGCCATGTCTGATATGATTCCCACTCTGTAGATTTCAGAAAGGAAGGGCCTTTTACTTAAATTTAATCTTAATCCAAACTACCCAGTTGCTGGACAGAGGATGGCCAAGCATTAGATACTAAGCCTGAAGAGCACAGTAAAGACAATCATCCAAAAGGGTAATAAGTTGTCAATTTCTTTTTTCATTATTAACTCTCTCTCATTCTTCTTGGGGACCTCAATGGATTAAATCAGTTAGAAATCTATTTTCTTATTTCCTCTACACAAGCCTTTTGGCAAGTCATTCATTTATTGTTCGTGGAAGACAGGGATAGAGGAGTAGAAAGGGCTTAGAATTTGGGTTCAGATGATGATATGAGTTTAGATTTAATTCTGTGTATAGTAAGAAGCCATTAGAGGATATATTTTAACAGCTTTATTGAATTATAATTTACATACCATAGAAACCATCCATTTTATCTGTATAATTCAATGACTTATAGTAAATTTACAGTTTTACAACTAACCACAATACAATTTTAGAACATTTCCATCATCCCCAAAAAGCCCTTATGCCCAGTTTCAGAAATCATTGTTATACACCCACACCCCCAGACAACTAGTAATATAGTTTCTGCCTCTACAGATTTGTCTTTTCAGGGTAATTGCATATAACTTAGCATATTTTTTGAAGCTCATATCATACACATTGTAACATATATCAGTATTTTTTTTCTTTACTTATTTTTAATTTGTATTATTTATTATAGTGACATTGGTTATTAAAATTATTCAGGTTTCAGGTGCACAATTCCACAACACATTATCTGTACACCATATTGTGTGTTCACCACCAAAAGTCAAGTCTCCTTCCGTACCATTTATCCCCCTTTACTCTCTTCTACCTCCCCACTCCCATTTTCCTCTGGTAATCATCATATTGTTGTCTGGCTATGAGTTTTGGGGTACTTTTGCTTCCCTTCACCTTTTTCACCAAGCCTCCTAAACCCCTTCCACTCTGAAAACTGTCAATCTGTTTTTTTCTGTATCTATCAGTCAGTTTCTATATTGTTTATTCCATGATATGGGTATACCACATATTTATTCACTCAACAGTTTACAACCATTTGAGATGTTTCTGCCTTTTAGCTCTTATGAATAACTAGAGGCCCGATGCATGCAATTCATGCAAGGAGCTCATCCCTCACAGCCCCTCACAGCCTTGGCCGGCCCTTGCAGCCCCGGTTTCATTTGGAAAGCCATCCGGACAGTCGTTCTGCTGTTTGGTCTAATTTGCATATTAGCTCTTTATTTTATAGCATGCTGCTCTAAACATTTGCATGTAAGTCTTTGCATGGTAAACTGTATTCATTTCTCTTGGGTAGATTATCTTTTTTTAACAAAATCTTTATTGTTGAAAGTATTGCATATGCCCCCCTTTTTCCCCAACTGAGCCCCTCTAGCCTGCCCCCACCCCCTGTCCCATTCTCTCACTTCTCCATTGTCTGTGTTCATGGGCCATGCATATATGCATACAGGATCCTTGGTTGATTACCTCCCACTCACCTACACTCACTCACCTTCCCTCCAAAATTCCGTACTCTGTTCCATGCTTCCATGTCTTTAGATCCACTCTGTTCATCAGATTATTTTGTAACTTTGATTTCACATATAGGTGAGATCATGTGATACTTGTCTTCCTCTGACTGACTTATTTCACTTAGCATGGTATTCTCTAGGTCCCTCCATGATGTTCAAAGAGTAAGAGATTCTTCTTTTTTACTACTGCATACTATTCTATGGTATTAATGCACCATAACTTTTTTTTATCCACTCATCTACTGATGGGCATTTGGACTGTTTCCAGATCTTAGCTATTATAAATTGTGCTGCTATGAACATAGGGGTGCATACATTCTTTCTGATTGTTATTTTGGGTTTCTTAAGATATATTCCTAGAAGTGGGATCACTGGATCAGATGGTAGTTCCATATTTAATTGAGGAAACTCCATACTGTTTTCAATAATGGCTGCACCAGTCTGCATTCAAACCAGCAGTGCAATAGGGTTCCCTTTTGGCCACATCCTCACCAGCACTTGTCATTTGTTGACTTGTTGATGGTAGCCATTCTGACAGGTGTGGAGTGATACCTTATTGTCTTTTTAATTTTCATCTTTCTGATGATCAGAGACTTTGAGCATTTTTTCATATGTCTCTTGTCCATTTGCATTCTACTTTGGAGAAGTATCTATTTAGGTCTTTGCACAGTTTTTAATTGGATTGTTTGTCTTCCTTCTGCTAAGTTGTATGAGTTCCTGATAGTTTTGGATATTAAGCTTTTATCAGATGTATAATGGCCAAATATTTTCTCCCATGCAGTGGACTCCCTTTTCATTCTGTTGGTGGTTTCTTTTGTGATGTAGTAGCTTTTTGTTTTCATGTAGTACAATTTTAAAAAATTTCTCCTTAGTTTGCTTTGCCCTAGGAGATGTAGCTGTAAATGTATTGCTACAAGAGATGTCTGAGATTTTGCTGCATGTGGTTTCTTCTAAGATTTTTATGGTTTCACGACTTACATTTAAGTTTTATATCTTGAGTTTATTCTTATGTATGTAAGTTGGTGGTCTAGTTTTATTTTTTTTGTATGTATCTGTCCAGTTTCCCAACACCATTTATTGAAGAGACTATCTTGACTCCATTGTATGCTCTTGCCTCCTTTGTCAAATAATAATTGAGTGTAATTGATTGGGTCGATTTGTGGGGCTCTGTTCTGTCCCAGTAACCTATATGCCTGTTCTTGTGCCAGTACCAGGATGTTTTGATTACAGTGGCTTTATACTATAACTTGAAATCTGGTATTGTGATTCCTCCAACTTTGTCCTTCTTTCTCAAGATTGCTGCAGCTATTTGGGGTATTTTTTTGGTTCCATATACATTTCTGGAAAATTGGTTCTAGATCTGTGAAATATGCTGTTGGTGTTTTAATAAGGATTGCATTGAATCTTTAGATTGCCTTCAGTAGTATGGACATTTTAATGATGTTGATTCTACCAGTCCCTGAACACAGTACAGTCTTCTACTTATTTATAGCTTCTTCTATCTCTTTTTTCAATGTCCTGTAGTTTGCCCAGTATAGGTCTTTTGCCTCTTTGGTTAAGTTTATTTCTAAGGATTTTAATTTTTTTGTTGCAATGATAAATGGGTTTGCTTGTTTAGTTTCTCTTGCTGAGAATTCATTATTGGTGTGTAAAAATGCCATCAATTTTTGGATGTTGATTTTGTATCCTGCTACATTGCCAAATTCATTTCTTAAATTTAGTAGTTTTTTTGGTGTAGTCTTTATGGTTTTCTATGTATAATATCATGTCATCTGTGAATAATGAGAGTTTTACTTCTACCTTTCCTATTTAGGTGCCTTTTATTTCTTGTCTGATCGCTGTTGCTAGCACTTCCAGCACTGTGTTGAATAAGAGTGGTGAAAGTGAATATCCCTGTCTTGTTCCTGTTGGGGAGAATGGTTTTAGTATTTGCCCATTGAGTATGATGTCTGCTATAGGTTTGTCATATATGGCCTTTATGATGTTGAGATATGCTCCTTCTATTCCCACTTTGTTGAGGATTTTTATCAAAAATGGATGTTAGATTTTGTCAAATGCTTTTCCTGCATCTATTGATATGATCATGTGATTTTTCTTTCAATTTGTTTATATCATGTATCACAGTTATTGATTTGTGAATATTGTACCATCCTTGCATCCCTGGAATAAATCCCATTTGTTCATGGTGTGTAATATGTTGCTGGATCAGATTTGCTAGTATTTTGTTGGGCTTTTTAGCATCTATGCTCATCAGGGATATTGGCCTGTAATTTTTGTTCTTTGTAGTGTCTTTGTCTGCTTTTGGAATTAGGGTAATGCTGGCTTGGAAGTGTTTCTTCCTCTTGGATTTTTTGGAGTAGTTTGAGGAATATAGATGTTGGTTCTTCTTTGAATGTTTGGTAAAACTCACCTGTGAAGTTGTCCAGACCCAGGATTTTGTTATTGCTTCTATTTCATCAGTTGTTATTGGCCTATTCAGGTTTTCTAATTCTTCCTGATTCAGTTTTTGGAGATTGTATTTTTCTAGGAATTTGTCCATTTCATCTACATTTTCCAGCTTGTTGACATATAGTTGTTCATAGTATTTCCTTACAATCCTTTGTATTTCTGTTGTGTCAGTGGTAACTTCTCTACTTTTGTTTTTGATTTTATTTATTTTGGTCTTCTCTCTTTGTTTCTTTATGTGTTTGGCTAACGGTCATCAATTTTGTTTATCTTTTCAAAGAACCAGCTCTTCATGTCATAGATTTTTTTATATTGTCTTTTCAGTCTCCATGTCATTTATTTCTGCCCTAACCTTATTTCCTTCCTTCTCCTTACTCTGGGCTTTTCTTGTTTCTCTTTCTTATTCTTTAAGTTGTAGGATCAATAGTTTATTGTTGATTTTTCTTGTTTTTTGAGATAGAGTGCTATAAACTTCCCTCTAAGGACTTCTTTTGCTGTTTCCCAGAAATTTGGGGTTGTTGTGTGCTCATTTTCATTCGTTTCAAGTAAGTTTTTAATTTTTTTCTTGATCTTGTTGGTAACCCATTCATTGTTTAATAACATGCTATTTAGTCTCCATGTGTTAGAATGTTTTTTGGGTGTTTTTACTGTAGTTGATTTCTAATTTCATTCCACTGTGATCTGAGAAAATACTTGATATGATTTTAATCTTCTTGAACTTGTAGAGGTTTGTTTTGTGTCCGAACATGTGGTCTTTGTGAGTAATCCATGTGCCCTTGAGAATAATGTATATTCTGCAGCTTTGAGGTGAAATATAATATAATAATAGAGTAATATTCAAATTGACCGTCACCCGAGACACCTAAGCCACGCCCACCAGCCAATCAGAGTGGCTGTAGGCAAATTAGCCCAGCCAAGATGGAGGCCAGCAGCCATGGAGCTAGAGCAAACCAGAGGCTTTTGTTGCAACTGCCTGCCTAGGCTGGCTGAGCCTCTGCTCACGGCCAGGCCCACCAGCCAATCAGAGTGGCTGTATGCAAATTAACCCAGCCAAGATGGAGGCCAGCAGCTACGGAGCTAGAGCAAACCAAAGGCTTCTGTTGCAACTGCCTCCCTAGGCTGGCTGAGCCTCTGCTCACAGCCATGCCCACCAGCTAAGCCATGCCTCCCAGCCAATCAGAGTGGCTGTATGCAAATTAACCCAGCCAAGATGGAGGCTGGCAGGGCGGCTCTGCACTGAGAGCCTCCACGGCTGTCATAGCTGTGCCAGGTGTGTCAGCTCAGTGGGGTGGGGGGGTCCGGGCTGGGGCCTCCTTGGGGCATCCAGAAGCACCCATCCTGGGTCCACTGCCTGGCTCCGCCCCCTGGGGGCCTCCACCAGGCATGTGGGAGAGCAGGTCCTCCACAGGGCTTGTAGGAGCAGCCATCCCTGGGTCCGCTGTCTGGCTCCGCCCCCCAGGGGCCTCCTCGGGGCATCCAGGAGCGCCTGTCTGGGGTCTACTGCCTGGCTCCACCCCCCAGGGGCCTCCGCGGGGTGTCCAGGAACGGTGTCCTGGGTCAGCTGCCTGACTCTGCCCCGGGGGCCTTCGCAGGGTGTCCAGGAACGGTGTCCTGGGTCTGCTGCCTGGCTCTGCCCTGGGGGCCTCCTCGAGGGTGTGCGGGAGTACCCATCCAGGGTCCGCTACCTTCATCCGCCCCCCAGGGGCCTCCACAGGGCGTGCGGGATCATCTGCTGCACAGTGCGGAGAATCCGAAGCCAGTCCACTGCCCGGCTCCACCCCGGGTGTGTTTGCTCAGCAGCAAGGCCCCACCAAGGGATCCTGGCTTGCTACCCAGCTCTGCGCCAGGTGTGTCCCCTCAGTGGTGGGGGCCCACCAGGCGTGTGCGATCGTGGGCCCTCCGGTGGGAAACGTCCAGGCCTGCACTCACCAGCCCTCCCACCCCTCAGTGCACGAACCCTGAAGGGGCTGTGGGCAGCCTGAAAATGGCCCTCAGCCCCTCACGCAGGCTGGCCAGGCATGCCAGCAGTTGGACATCCCCCCCGAGGTGTCCCAGACTGCAAGGGGGCACAAGCTGGGCTGAGGGACCCCCATCCCCCGAGTGCACAAATTTTTGTGCACTGGGCCCCTAGTGTACTATAAATGTCAATTAAATCCATCTAATATAGTATGTCCTTTAGAGTCACTCTTTCCTTGTTAAGTTTTTGTCTGCAAGATCTATCGAGTGAAGTCAGCTGGGTGTTAAAGTCCCTTACTATGGCTGTATTGTTGTCTATCTCTCCCTTAAAGTTTATATATATATATATATATATATATATATATATATATATATATATGCTAAACTTTTGCCTTTAAGATTCTCTCTTTGTCTTTACTTTTTGCCATTTTAATTATGATGTTTGGGTTCTTGCTTGGGATTCTCTGTGCCTCCTGGACTTGTGTGATTTTTTTCCTTTACCAGGTTAGGGACGTGTTCTGCCATTATTTCTTCAAATACATTCTCTATCCCTTTCGGCCTCTTGTGGCACACCTGCTATTCTGATATTGTTATGTTTCACATTGTTCTACAGCTCCCTTAAGGTCTCCTCCTGTTTTTTAATTGTTTTCTTTTTGGTTCTCTGTGTGATATTTTCAACCGTGTTTTCTAATTCATTGATTAGATCCTCATCTTCCCCTGATCTGTTGTGTATTCCTTCCAATGTGTTCTTCATGTGTGCCATGTCATTCTTTATTTCTGTTATATGTCTTTTCTCATGCTGTTAAGCATATTTACCATCATTCTGAACTCTGTTCACATAAATTTCTTATCTTCGTTTCATTTATCTCTTCTTCTGGAGAGTTCTCTTCTTTCATCTGGGGACTGTTTCTTTGTCTCCTCATTTTGATTGCTTATTTGGGTTTGTGACTATGTATTAGGTAGATCTGCTACACCACTCAATTTCGAGTGCAGGACAAACACTGTTTCTGACTAATTAGATTGGGCAAAGATTCAAAGCCTCTAGAGCAGTGGTTCTCAACCTTCCTAATGCCATGACCCTTTAATACAGTTCCTCATGTTGTGGTGACCCCAACCATAAAATTATTTTCGTTGCTACTTCATAACTATAATTTTGCTACTGTTATGAATCATAATGTAAATATCTGAAATGCAGGATATATTTAGGTGGCCCCTGTGAAAGGGTCGTTCGACCCCTGAAAGGGTCATGATCCACAGGTTGAGAACCACTGCTCTAGAGACTGCCTCTGTCTATAGGCTGATAGGATTTTGTCTTTGATTGACTTCAGACAATCATCCACAGATGTGGCAACAGTTTTCTTTTTCAACAGAGTGGGGCAATTGCTTCTTCCTGGAAACTAATTGTTATTCTCGGGTCTTTTAATGGGCCTGAGCAACTCCACACCTGAGGGGCAAGGTGTTTTCCAACAGGGTGGATCAACTATCTTTCCCCCAGGCAAGGTTGGCTGTATAGCAGATGTCTGCAGCAGAAAGATGACCTATGCAGTGTGAGGGCATGACTCAGCACAGGAAACTGGGTGTCTGCCTTCTAAGTTCTAATCCCAGAGACCCCTGATCCTTGCTTCTGCTCATACAGCTCCAGTCCACTCTTCCCTCCCTCTGCTGGGGCACAAAGTAGGTGGCTTGACAGGTAATTTTGTGCATTGGTCCTTTAATAGGGTGCCTGAATTTCTAGCAGCTTCTCCCTGGCAGACAGCAATCCTGCTGCTTTTCACAGCCAGATGCCACTGTGGGTACTCTTCTCAATTCAGGTGCTCTCTGCTGGGAGGCTCAGCTTGGGAATTAGATCCCTGAGTTCTCAGTAGCAACCCCCCACAGCTGATATATCTCTCTGGAACTTCAGTTGCTGTCTGTGTTGGCCCAGGCAGCCCTTTTGCACCTCCTTTCCTCCTACCAGTTTCTATGCAGTCTCCACTTTTGGTCCTCGATTATTAGGGTTTTTTCCAGTGAGTCTTCTGTTGATTATTCAGGAAGTTTTTCTGTATTTCAGTTGTAATTTCAGTTTAGTGCTGGGACCATGTCCTTGAAGCATCTAGTTTCTCAGCCACCATTTTTAATCTCCCTGGATAGATTCTTAAGAGTAAAATATGCTTATACCTTTTTAAGATACTGCAAAACTTCTCTGGCTGGTTTGGCTCAGTGGATGGAGTGTTGGCCTGCAAACTGAAGGGTCCTGTGTTCGATTCTGGTCAAGGGTACATGCCTGGATTGTGAATTCGATCCCCAGTAGGGGGGCATGCAGGAGGCTGCTGATCAATGATTCTCTCTCATCATTGATGTTTCCATCTCTCCCTTTCCCTCCCTCTCTGAAATCAATAAATATATATATATTTTAAAAAAGATATTGCAAAACTTTTCTCCAAATTCATAGTGCCAATTTACATCCCCAGAAGCAAAATATGAAGGTATATCTCTCTATATTTTCAACAACACTTATTATTGTGTCTAAAAAGGACAGTTTAGCCACCCCAATTGTGTGAAATGGTAGTTCTTTGTAGTTCATTGTAATTTTAAGTAGCATTTCCCTAATGACTAAAATTCTGAGCATCTTCTTTATGGGTTTATTTGCACCCATAAATCTTCTTTGGTGAAGTGTCTATATAAGCCTTTTCCTCATTTATCAATTGGGTAATCAACTGGGTAATCAACTGAGTAATCTTTATATATTCAGCATACAAGTCCCTCGTCAGATACATGCTTTGGCAAGATGTTCTCCTGTGGTAATCCCTTTCACATCCCTCGTTATTCAGGGTACCTATTCAGGGTTTAGGTCTGGAGAAGGCAGCACACAAAATTAAGAGAGACTAGAAAATAATTAATTTGGGAAATGGGGGCCAGGCGGGAGTCCACCTCTAGGGGGAGGACTACCACTGTTCTGGCCTTGCAATCTCTTTTATTGAAGTTATGGGAAACACCCATATCCTTTAGGCAGGAAATTCCAAGCAAGAATTTACATATGATTAAGAGATGGAGGTTGCTTTAACTACCAATGGCTCAACTAAATAATGAATGATCAGCTCCAACCATTAAGAGCAATTAAGGTTCACCAGCCCTCAGGCACATTTCTCTATTAGTGACAATGATCGATTTCTGGCATCTCCCCCCATTTCTTTCCTTTAAAAAATCTTGTATCTGCAGACCAGAAATAAACATATAAGAACAAAAAATGTTTGAGTCCCAATTTCAATGTCCAACAGTTCTGAGTCCAAGTTTCAATGCCCAACAGTTCCTTATGTGTACATGTCATCAATGATATTTCAGTTCTGGATGGTGGACAAATGGTGGCAATGCAGGTCTAACCCTCTCTGGTTTTGTCCTGGGCAACCTGCAGCGATGTACAGCTGCTAAGTGCTAGCATGGCAAAGCGTCATCAACGTCTTCCATCCCTGGATTGTTTTTCCTCTTATCTTCATAGCTGGAGCATTCCCGATAATTCCTCTCTGTTGCAGGAATCCACATGGTCCTGAAGTTGTTTTCTGAAAATATACAAACATATTCTTGACCAAAAGTTAACAAAGGAATTTTTTCTATAAATTTTACTTGGGATCTTTTTAAATTTTTGCCCAAATGATTTTCCTTTGGCTTATTTTGACACCATGTATGTTTTTCATGGGTGTCTTGCTGTTAGCATTACAAATGAAAAAATTTTTTTCTAGATGTAATTTAGTAACAGGATACTTTTCCTTACATGGTATTTTTCCACTATCCCCCCCCCTTTTTTATCTTTATTGTTCAGATTATTACAGTTGTTCCTCTTTTCCCCC
>PVJC01043442.1:0-14499 GCA_004026665.1 Murina feae
GATTCAACCAGGCTCGGTCCTCTGCCCACCCACCCCCCACCCTGCCCACGGGCACGTCCCAGAGCCCTGCACACGGGGCCCCCTGGGCTCAGCCCACAGCACCACAGGCCCTCGGGCCTCTGAGGTCACAGGGAAAGCAAGGCCAGGCGCTTACCAGCTCAGAGTCGAAGGGCCTGCCGGCCGCGGAGTGGGCACCCTGGGTGTCGAGGCTCTTCCTCAGGATCATCACCATGGCAGGGCCTCAGGAGCGGGGCTCTGCCCCAGGGCGGGCACCAGCCATCCTCCGCTGGGCAAGCTCAGGCAGGGGTCTCCTGGGCACCTCCCAGGGGGCTGGGTCAGCAGCAGCTCCCCATCAGCCACTCCCCCTCGGGTGGGGCCCCCTCGCTGGGAAGACAAGAGGCAGGCAGAGGGCTTAGGGCTGGGAAGACCAGGGCCCGGGAGAGCTGCCCACTCCCCCACGCCAGACCCGCCTCCCACTGAAGGACACACGTGCAGGGGGGCCTCGAAGGCCAGAGTCCCCTCCTCAGTCCCCCCCCCGGACCGTCCAACCTGGAGGGTCCCCAACGTCACCGCCCAGAAAGGTCCAACCATGAATTTCAGTTCAGCCACAGGACACCTTCCAGACTTATCTCGGGGTCTCCCAATCTGCTGCCCCCCGAGTGTGATCGCAGCGTGTGACACCGTACACTGAGCCGGCTTTGCTGACAGCTCAGCGTCTGCCCCCGCCCCCCAAGGCTGAAGGTCCCACAGGCCAGCCTCACAGGGGGCCCTCGGGCGGCTGACAGGCGGCAGGCCCACCGTCGGCAGGTGACCTGGGGTCCGCCTGGCCAGGAGACCCTGCAGCCCCCCACATGGAGCGGAGCGACTCGTTCCGGCCAAGGTGTCCAGCTCTTGAAATGCACGGTCTGAGTGACCTTTGCCAAAGTCCCCGTCGGGGCCTCAGTCGCCCTCTCTGGGGAACGGAGACGGCGGTGGCTGCCTCAGGGGACCCGTGTGTCACGTGGAGACACAGCCCCGGCCCGGGCTGGCGGGAGGCCCCGCTCCCAAGAGGGCTGCGCCATCAGCTGCGGCTTCGCTCGTGTCACGGCGGAGCCTGGGCCGGAGCCTAGCCTTCCTCAGCAGGGGCACCCACACATGGGTCTTCCCCCGATTTTTACAAGGAAATTTCGTCAACTTTAACAGGTATATTGTGCTGCGCTGGCACGGCCATGGGTGGGCCTGAGAGGGGTGAAGGATGGAGAAGATGGACAAGAGAAGGAAGCTGGGGCCGGGTGGGATGCTGCTCTCTGATGCGAGTCTTTACTTTACAGCGGTTCCCCCGAGGCACAGTAAGGGCCTGGTCACAACGTTCTCGCGGTTTCCAATCCACTCAGTTACCGGCACCTGGTCAAGCTGATTACTTGCTGCCCCTCCCGCAGCCTCATCGCCCAGCCACGTGGGCCCGCAGGTTCGGGCCGTAGGTCACGCTCACGCCGTAGCCTGTGGCTGAAGCTGTGCTGGGACTTGCACGTGGCTTTGCCAGGAGAGGCCCATGCCCTCTCATCAGTCCCAGGCGGGAACCTGTCCAAACGCTGTGGCCGCCCCCCACAATGTATAGATTTATTGGTTTCAGAGAGGAAGGGAGAGGGAGAGAGAGAAACATCAATGATAAGAATCGTGGATCGGCTGCCTCCTGCTTTGCCACACTGGGGATGGAGCCCGCCACCTGGGCACAGGCCCTGACCGGGAATCGAACTGTGACCTCCTGGTTCACAGACTGATGCTCAACCACTGAGCCCACCAGCCAGGGCATGAGCGATGCCATCTTGCCTGGAGTACTCTCCCTGTGTCATGTGTGAGTAGTTAACTTGCTCTGCCAGCTCGGGGGGGTGGAGGGAGATGAAGGTAAGACCCTCTAAGGTGGGGGTACCCTACGAAATGCCCAGGATGTCCTGATGTCCTTAGGGGAGCGGACAGCAGGCCCTTCATAAAGGCTTCTAAGCTGGTGACCAGCTCCCTCCGAGCAGCTGGGCGGGAACCACGCTGGGCATTTCCCAGGGGAGGGGCCGCATACCGAGCCTCCTGCTCCCATGTGCATGTGCCGGGTGAGGAAACCAGGCTCAGAGAGGCTGAGGGGCCGGACTAAAGCCACACAGCAGGCAGGCAAAGGACCTGCCCCTGCGCGCGCGCACGCTCCCCTGGGCCCGTCCCTGCCCCGAGGAAGGCAGCCTCGAGGTGTTTTCTGCAGAAACGACATGAGCAGCTACCCCGGCTCCTCCTTCAGCCCATCCAAGGCCCCGGGCCACCTCTGGGGACGACGGGCCAGCAGAGAAGCCGCCACAGGGACGGGAGCTGCTGGGACTCGGTCCTGTGGTTCCCAGCCATAGCATTCGCGAGGAGGGAGCTCGCTCAGGCACAGGAACGTGTTGAGAGCCGGAGCCGAAGCAAACCCGGGCGTGGGAGGGGGCGCATGCTGCTGCGCGGCCCAAGCCAGCAGCCGGCGGGCCTGTCAGGAGCCCATTCATCACCCGGAGGCCACGGTCAGAGGGGCTCCCTGCAGGCCCTCCCGCGCCCCGCGCCCCAATCCTGTCACTTCAACCCGCCGAGGCGAGGGGGGGGACCTGCACCACTGAGCCAGCAGCACCCACCCTGCTGCCGCCAGCCCAGGGCGAGGGCAGGGCTCGACATCCCAGGAAGCCGGACAGCAGCCAAGGCCCAATTTCACCCCCTGCCAGTGGAGCTTGGGCTGTGACCCCCGGCGCCGTGGGGGGGCCGTGCCCTCGGGGGGAGGTGGGATGCACACCAGCCCCTCGCCTGTCTGTGTGGGAGGAAGGGGGGGTGTCTTTGCACAAACGCACTGTCCATGCTCATCCTTCAGCACACAGGGTGCCTTGGGGTCTTTTTTACATTTTTAATGATCTCTAGTGTTTTCTTTTTCTTTTTAAAAATATATTTTTTATTGATTTCAGAGAGGAAGGGAGAGGGAGAGAGACAGACATCAATGAGGAGAGAGAACCCGAACGCCATCAGGGCCGCATCAGAGCCTCAGCGGGCGGCCTTCCCGCACCGGGTCCTGGAAAAGCCTCACCAGGGTCCCGCTCCTGCCCCCACAGCAGGGCCAGCACCCCCCCAGCAGGAGGGCCCAAGAGCCTGTGGGGGAGGTCAAGGGGCCAGCGGGCCCAGGGGAGCGGGAGGGAGTGCTCCTCACAAGGGGCATTTTTGGGGACCCGGGCTGAAAGGCGACTCCTGTGCACACCCAGGCTGTGCTCCACTTCCCTCTTTACCGCCCCCCCGAGTCGGAGACCCATCCGGCGTCCCACAGTCCCCGGGGGCCGGGCCAGCCCTAAGGGAGGAAGGCAGGGCGCCAGCGAGGTTCACAGTGCAGACACCCAGGGCAGCCAGGACGCATGGCACAGCCCGTGCCAGGGTTCGACGGGCGCTGCTGGACAGGGGAGCGGGCCGGGAGCAGGCCGTCCTCCCCGTCGGGAGGTAGAGGTCTGCGGGGGGGGCATGAGTGGGGCCTCACCGATGGGCAGGAGTTCGACAGCCAGAGACAGGGTGAGGGCACCCCAGGAGGACGCCAAGAAGTGCTGTGTCCGACACCCAGCAAGCGGGGGGCCGGGCGCTGGCCCCGGCTTCTGGTGGGAGGAGCCCCACGCTGTCCAGCTGAGGTCCTAGAGGGTGGGGGCCCTGCCATACAGGTGCACCCCCCAGCCTCCTTGCCCATCCCCCGCCTCTCCTTGGCTCTCAGGGCCCCCCCCACCCCGCCCCACCAGACCCCTCCGTCCTGCTCTCCCTCTGCAGCGAGAACACCCGCACAGGAGCTGAGCCATGAGGGGCACAGGCTGGTGGGTGAGTGAGCTGAGCAAAGGCACACAGCTCCCGTCCCAACACGGCAGCACAAAGCTAAGAAGCCCCACACAGTCCCCTCTGTCTCCCGGGACGCCCACGGCCCTGCCCCGACCGCGGCCACCGGGAACGCCAGCGGACAATACGAGGATTGTGTGCTCTCCGGGAGCGGGGCGCACAGCTCCCCATGAGAACGCTACCACCGCCCGGACGCCCGAGTGACCAGCATGTGACCAGCAGGTGCCCAGCTCCCCGCGGGCCGCGGTCACGAGAACAGAGGCGCTGGGACGCAGGGCGGGGCAAGGCGTCGGGCGGCAGGAGCGCCGCTCTCCAGGCCTTGGCACCCATGGGGGGCGGGCAATGAGGGGACGCTCTGCAAAGCAAAGCTGCAATGCCCGGGGCTGGGGGACGGCCATCCCCCCAGCGGGCCCATCGGCAGCCACGGACACGAGACAAGCGGGCATTGCGGGTTCCCTGGGGACAGGGAGGGAGCGACCCATCTGCGGGCACAGCACCTCTTGGCAGCTCTGCCTCGGTCTCCCCACGGTAACGCGGTCTCTCCCCCGGTTAGAGGTGGGGCCTGCTCACCTGCCACCAGCAAGAGGAGGAGTGGACAGAGCAGTGGATTCTGGCGTCGCTGGTGTCCCGTCCCCGGCCCTCCACGGGGAACTGACTCAGAGCTCACGTCGGAGGGGACACGGGGCCGCCCGCATCTCCCTGCCGGTGTTCGCCCAACCGACTGGGGCCGAGAATGAGTCACACAAACCCCCTGGGAAACCAGCACTAAAGCTCAGTCATCAAGGTCCCGATGAGGAAGGGAGGGGCCTGGGAGGGGGGGTAGTATAGGGTCCAGAAGAGGAAGGAGGGGCTAATGCCGTAAGACCCGCCTGAATGAGAGTCACAGACAAGCAGCTTCCAGAAGAAGAGGCGTGTCTGGGGCTGTTGCGGCTGCTGGAACAAAACACCATCAGCTGGAGGCCCACAAACAAACACCTCTCCACCCGGAGCCGGGTCCAAGGTCAAGATGAGACCTCTCTCCTCTCCTGTGTCCTCAATGGCAGGAGGGTGAGGGCTCTCTCTGGGTCCCTTTTGTAAGGGCACGAACCCCATGCATGGGGGCTCCACCCTCATGACCTAGTGACCCCCCAAAGGCCCCACCACCAACACCAGGGCCTTGGGCATAAGGTCTCAACACACAAATCTGGGCGGGACCAGCCGTTCAGTCCACGGAAACGAGGAAAATAAATGCCTTGGGCATCGAGGCCCAGCATCCCAGAAGACCAGATGCCAAGTTTGGTGCGCCCCTCCGCGCGTGGGGGTCAGACGCCCAGCAGGGCAGGCACCCCAGGTGCTGGCTGGGACCTGCACAGGACGCCCCGCCCCTTTCCCGGCACCTGTTTCAGCACCGGCCCTTCCTCCGGTGCAGTAGTGCTCACAGTGTGGCCCCCAAACCCGCACAGCCTCGCCCGGGAGAAACACCGTTTCCACCGCCACCCAGACCGGCTGGGTCAGGGGCTCGGGGTCCTGCGTCAGCATTTCACAAGCCCTCCAGGGGGGTCAGGGGGGCCCAGTGCTCCCAGGAGTTTGAGGGCTGCTGTTTTTGTGGATTTGATACCTAGAACCCTGGTCACTGGGAGGACAACTTTGCAGATGAAAACACTAGGGTTCATCAAGCTTGAGTCTTGTCAGAGGCCTTGAGGTCCTAAGGGGTGGGAGGCCCAGGCGCTGGCCCCAAGTACTTCCTCCGGGCAAGGACCTAGGACCTAGATAGAGACGGCGGAGCGCTTGTCCTAGGGAGACCCCCACCGTCCTGGAAGGCACTCAAGCACCCGGCAGGGCCTGGCAGGCATGACTCAGTGGTTGAGCATCAACCTATGAACCAGGAGGTCACAGTTCGATCCCTAGTCAGGGC
This sequence comes from Murina feae, assembly GCA_004026665.1. Classification (NCBI taxonomy): domain Eukaryota; kingdom Metazoa; phylum Chordata; class Mammalia; order Chiroptera; family Vespertilionidae; genus Murina; species Murina feae. Next base: position 5,741 of record PVJC01043442.1, read on the forward strand.
ACACGTCCGGGTTGCAGGCTCCATCCCCGGTCGGGGGTGTGTAGGAAGCAACCGATCCATGATTCTCTCTCATCATTGATGTCTCTCTCTCCCCCTCCCTTCCTCCCTGAAATCAATAAAAATACATTTAGTAAAAAAAAAAAAAAAAAGAACATGGCACAGCAGGACCCCTGGGCCCCCTCTCAAGTCTCTCAGCGCAACAGACTCCCACAGGGGGCTGGACCAACTCCCAGGCACAGAGGGACGGACCAGCGGGGATGGGGGAGCGGACAGGGGTGCCAGGTCCTGTGCCGATCAGGGCAGGCAGGAAGGGCCCTGGGGCCACATCCTCGATGTGGGCCAGCCATCCGGACGGCACTCACAGCCCCCGAGTTACTCACGCGGCGAAACTTGTGAGAATCAGAAGAAAACGAACGTTTGCAGAATGTCTTCCCCAAAAGGAAGAAACCAAGGTTGAGTGAAAAAGGCAAATGCAAGGAGAAACTAATATTAAAAACTGGGGGGGCGAGAGGGGGGGGCGAGGCAAACTCAGTTCTTGGGAGATTCTGCCGCACCATTGGGGCTCCTCGCCTCCCCTCCCCGCTGCGGGGCCTGGGAGCCCTGGGAGCCCTGGGAGGCCTGGTCTCGGCTAGCCGAGCGGCTCCTCCGTCCACCGCAGCAGAAGCCGTCCGCTTGCTCGGCCGCAGCCTGGTGGCCTGTTAAGGTCATTTAAAGATTAAATCTTTGTTTTTAAAAAGTTCCTGTTGCATCAGTTGCCTGGCTGGAGTGGCGCAGAGGCTGAGTATTAACCTATGAACCGGAGGGAGGTCAGGGTTCGATCCCCGGTCAGGGTGCAGGCCCAGGTCATGGGCCCCGTCCCCAGGGTGGGGCGTGCAGGAGGCGGCTGATCCGTGATTCTCTCTCATCGTTAATGTTGCTCTCTCTCTCCACCTCCCTTCTTCTCTGAAAGAAATAAAAACATTTTTTTTTTAAATCTTCTAGTCGCCCTAGCCAGTTTTGCTCAGTGGCTAGAGCGTCGGCCTGAGGACTGAAGGGTCCCGGGTTCGATTTCGGTCAAGGGCATGGACCTTAGTTGCAGGCACATCCCCAGTGGGTGGGGGGGGGGGTGTGTGCAGGAGGCAGCTGGTCGATGTTTCTCTCTCATCGATGTTTCTAGCTCTCTATCCCTCTCCCTTCCTCTCTGTAAAAAAATAAATAAAACATGTTTAAAAAATAAATCCTGTAGTGTCTGTTAAAGTCACGCAGGCACCTTTGGCACAAGACAATAAAGTGGGGGACGCATCTGCCACTATGAGAGGGCAGGAGGGACACAGGGAGGACCCCAGGCCTGGGCATCAGGCTGAGGCTGCTCTTCCATGAGTGAAGGGACACGTGGGTCCAGGGGGACAGCAGGGTGCACCCACGTGAAACTGCCGTCCCCACCGCTCGGCCGGCGCCAGCAAGCCAGACCCTGCCTTCCAAGTGTCTGGTTCCCCCAGGATCTCAGACTCAGCGTCCTTCCTGAGCCAGGCAGGGCTCACAGGGGCGAGCGCTGGGTGGGGACTGTGATGACCGCAGAGGCCACGCCCCCCGGACGGGACGGCTACTCCGTGGCGGCCAACACTGTCCAGCTGTGTGGCCCAACTAATATTCAAAACCTCTTGACCCCTCCGGACAGGCTTCTGCCCGCAATCCCCTGACCTGTCAACGTGGTTCGTCCAGAAATGCAAGACTCATGGAGCATCGTGGGGGCCAAGCAAGGCCCACGGGAGGAGCACCCCTGGCCCCAGCCCACGGGAGGCGCACCCCTGGCCCCAGCCCACGCGGGAGGAGCACCCCTGGCCCCAGCCCACGCGGGAGGAGCACCCCTGGCCCCAGCCCACGCGGCGCCCTCCGGTCTCTGGGGCCTGACTGTGCAGCTCTCGGGGAACTGCCCAGACGAAGGGCCTTTTCACCTGCGTCTGGAGAGCCGCGCCCGGGGCCCCACGGTCACGCACACCGGCTCCCTCGGACGTCACCACAGACCTGAACAGGACCAGGGGCGCAGGCGTCTGAACTCCTGAGCACATCGAGGCCGGCCTCCCCCGGCGTGTACTTGGGGAGGCGCGGGCTGGTTCACTCCCCTGCCTGGCGTCGCGCAGGGAGCAGAGGGGCCGGGCCAGCGGCTCAGCCAGGAGCGAGCGCCCCTCTGGCCTCTCCACGTGGCCTCGGGGAGGAAGCGTTTCCCTGCCAAAGGCGAGCAAAGGCAGCAGATGGAGCAGGACTCGGGGTCCCAGCGCCCACAGACGGCCGCGCGGCCGGGTCCCCGCGGGCCGACAGCTGCTTCCTCAATCCCGACTCCTGCCAACAAGGGCTCTGCTCTGCTGACTTCTATGCGATACAGAAGCGAGAGGGGGTTTCCTGCCTTTTCTCTAAACTTCTCGCAGCACCACACGCTAAAGGGAACGTGGACGAAGGGGGTTTTCTTACATGTCAGCCCGCAGGGCCTCTGCCGCCCTCCAGCACGCACCCCGACCGGGGCAGGGGAGCCTGCAACTGAGGCACGTGCCCTTGACCGGGAATCGAACCGGAGACCCTTCCGTTCGATTGATGCTCTCACCGCGGAGAAAACCAGCCAGCGCCTGAATTTTTTATTCCATTTAGTTTCTTTAATTATTATTGATTTCAGTGAGAGCAAGAGAGAGAGAGAACAGAGAGACATGGATCAGCTGCCTCCCGCACTGACTGGTGCCCAGACTGGCGATCAAACCCACAACCTAGGAATGTGCCTGACCAGATCCAAACCCACTGCCTTTCCCTGCACGAGGCGACGTTCCCACCCACTGAGCCACACCAGCCAGGGACATTCCACTTCGTTTTAATCAATTCAAACACTCCAATCATTGCATTTGCAATTACTTGTCGATCATTTCAAGAAAGTTGAAAGCCACGTACAGTTGCATGTGCCTCGTGGCTACCGCGTGGGACGTGCCTACGGCGCACAGGGGACCCACACAGCGGCGTCTGCACCTCTTCCCTGGGAAGGGCCAGGCTCTGGGACCAGATGGTCTGTCACCACTGCTCCACTCCGCATGGCGGCACGAGGCAGCCACAGACACTCTGTACACAAACGGACATGGCTGCGTGCCAATAAAACTTTATTTGCAAAACTAGGCAGAGGGCCAGGGCCGGCCTGTGGGCTTAGCTTGCCCACCCTGCCCACCAGCTGGATGGTGTGGGGCTTCTTTCTCTGACGGAACCTGGATGTCTTCGCCTATAAACAGGGAATGGTCACAGCACCCCCGCTCACGCTGCTCTGAGAGCCACAGAAGAGGCTGGAACAGGGGCCTCAGAGAGTGGGCACTCAGGGTAGCTGGGGGAAACGGCACGTGCTGGGTTCTCTAACCCACAACTCCCCACTCACTGCTCCCTCTCGAAGTGCGCGCCGTGAGTCCCCGTCCACAGAAAAACCAGGTGTCTGGTTCAAAGTCACTGCAAGAAAATGGCAGGACTAGAACCCAGGGCCTCGTTTCCTGGCTCCACACCCAGCCTCCCTTCCTCCGGCTTTTCCAGGGGCCGGCAGCCCTCCCCAACATCCTGCCTGACCGCTGGGCTCACTGCGCGACTTGTACTGTAAGAGGCTGGCTCTTTGTAAGAGACGATTAAGGGCAACAAAGCAGCCCAGACGGCGTGGCTCAGGGGTTGCACATCGACCTGTGAACCAGGAGGTCACGGTTGGGGCCCCGATTGGGGCACGGGCCCAGGTTGTGGGCTCCATCCCCAGTGCGGGGCGTGCAGGAGGCAGCCAATTGACAACTCTCATCATGGATGTTTCTCTCTCTCTCTCTCCCCCTCTCCCTTCCTCTCTGAAATCGATAAAAAGATATTTTAAGAAAAACAAAGCAGGCAGCTTCTTGAGGACTCCAAGAGGTTGTACCCTCCTGGCTCCTGTTTCGTCCACCATCCTGGAGCCCTCGTCGCCACCAGGGACTGTGGCCGTCTACTGCCGTCCATCACCACACGCAGAGGCTGTCCACGGGGGCTCCCCTGCACTGGGCAGGATGGATGGGGTTCAGGTGCCACACATCCAAATGCCAATCTCGCCCGCGCCCTTCGCGGCGCTGCATCCCCAGCAGGTGCTGACCGCCCTGGGAATTAGCCGCACAGGGAGGGGTGTTGCCCAAATCAAGGCGGTAACTCACTCACTCCTCTCCTCAGACCTGAACTGATGGGCGAACCCTCCAGGGCTCACAAAAGACCCCCCGGCACCCCGTCCCCACAGCTCACTGTGTTCCTCGCTCTCCTCTGCGGCCCAGTCACATGCCGCACGGCCCGCGCTGGAATCCAGGCCGGCACCCGAGGGCGTGGGGGCACAGGCGTGGCGGGCGCCTGGCGTCCAGGGACCCAGGCAGAACATTCCCGCGTGTGTGTGCCAGCAACTCCCCGCCCCCCCTGGGAGGGCTCAGCGAGAGAGCACGCGCCTTCCTATCCTGCCAGTTCCTTACTCGTTTTCCCTTTAAAGCAGGTGGGAGCCTCTCTCCTGCCAAGAGCCATCCGGGTGTTGATCACACCTTCTGAGCGCACACAGTTATCAACTCAGCCCTGGCCAGTGTCCCTCGGTGGTTCCGGCGTCGGCCTGTGGACGGAAGGGTCCCGGGTTCGATTCCAATCAAGGGCACGCATCTAGATTGCAGGCTCCGCCCCGGCCCGGGCCCTGGTCGGGGCTTGTGCAGGAGGCAGCCCATCCATGATTTCTCTCACATCGATGTTTCTCTGTCTTTCCCTCTCTCTCCCTCTCTCCCTTAAAATCAATGGGAAATTACCCTCTGGGGAGGATTCACAAAACAAAACAAACCTTTAATGAACTCGCCACTGATGCCTGGGCAGGGCCGGAGCAGGTGACGTCGCAGGGCTTGTATGCTGTGGGCCGGCCGTTCCCCACCCGTTTTAAAGGGAACTCAAGGGAGCATGTGCCCGAAGGCGGGCTCCCGTTCCCTGCGGCCCTGGGAATCCCAAGTGCCTGCTTCCAGCAAGAGCTTCCCCTGCAAATAAACAGAGGCCACAGCCCTCGGGCCAAGTCGATGGCACTTGAAAATACCGTGTCGGGAAGTAGCTCTCCCTCTAAGGAGGTCACTGCGAGGTCAAAATGACTAGGCCCTGGGCAGTGTCCCCCCAAGGTGATGAGGGGTCCAGAGGCCACTAGGTCCACACCCTGGGAACAAGAGAGGGCCAGTGGGAGGGCAAGTGCCAGCTGTGACCACAGAACCGGCCGCACCGGAGAGGTGCTGGCCGCAGGGGTGAAAGGCGCCAGCCGACTTGAAAGAAGGGGCGACATCACCTGCAAGGAGTCTGAAGAGAACCCCAAAGGGTAGGAAACGGACCCCCACGTCAGTCCAGACAGGTGCGCAGCCACTAAGGTTCCCAGAGGTTCATCCCAGAAGCAGGTGAGAGCAGGGCCGAGGTCCTGAGGCCACTCCGGACACCTCCATGAACTTCATGTCCCACGTTTAGGCCCAAACTAAAGCCCTTTTGGTAAACAGAGATTTTACGTCCTAAAGCAAAAGCTTGAAAGATTTCACCCGCCCGGCCAGTGTGGCTCAGTGGTTGAGCGCCAACCTATGCACCAGGAGGTCAGGCTCGATTCCCGGTCGGGGCACAGGCCTGGGTTGCAGGCTCCATCCCAGTGTGGGGCGTGCAGGAAGCAGCCGATCGATGATTCCCCCTCATCATTGATGTTTCTCTCTCTCTCTCTCTCTCTCTCTCTCTCTCTCTCTCTCTTTCTTCTCTGTAATCAATAAAAATAAAAAATAAAGATTTCACCAGACTTAACCTTATGAAGAGACACACTGCGAACTACACACATGCTTTCAAGCCTTCCTCCCCCAAAAATCATGTCACCTGAGAACCGTGGGTCACCACAGGCTCCCCTGCCCGTCCCGCCAAGCCCAGCTCAAGCTGAAGTCCCCTCGGGCTGTGTCCCTCGTCCTGCCATCCATGAGCCATGAGCACAGCCACCTTGTCCTTGCCTTTGTCCCCTAGGCCTCCTGATCCCATATGGCCGGCTGCAGGCTGCACGGGACAATCACTGACGTTCGCTGGACTCTCAGTGTCCAAACCCACGTCTCACTCCACACCCCACACCCACAGGCCACAGCCCAGGAGAGGGAGCCCAGCTGGGGAGAGGCACCGACTCCGGAGCTTTCTGCTCACTTGCCCTACATGACAGAGGCCGCTGCCCCTGCGCCTGCTGCCCCTGCGCCCTGCCCAAGCTCCACTGTGATTTTCCCCCTTGTTGGCACAGAGCTTGCCCTGGACCTCATGGCACGACCACCCACGTCTCGGCGCACCCCTCTGCGTGGCACCACCCCCTTCACGGGCTCAGCCAGGCTCTCGACCGGCCCCTCCAGCACGGGACGCGGGGCCGGCAGGAGGCGAGCCCGAGACCGGGAGGTTCGCCCAGCACACGAGGGCCAGCAAGTGGGCAGCAGCGTGCCCACCGCCGTCCAGCGGGGATGCCGTTTGACCGACAGGGGGCATCACAGGAGGGAGCCCCCCAGCCCGGCCCTGGCCACAGAGGACTCTTCCCGCAACCTCACCCCTGCTGCAGCCTGGCAGAGCCCCACCCTGGCCCCCTCCTCGCCCAGAGCAGGGACTCGGGTGGCTCCAGAGGCAGCAGCTGGCAGGGGAACCTCCCTGGGCTCCCAAGGCCCTGCCCGTCAGCGCCCCCAGCCACAGGGCAGCCGAGAACGAGGTGGCCGCCCGGGTGCAGGGCCACTCCTTCCCCCCAGGCCGACTGCCAGGGCAGAGGAAGCCCAGGCCCTGCCCTCCGGAGCCCACAGGCCCACCCTCGGGCCCACCCACAGCCTCGCCACACGCCACCCAGCCCCTCCTGGAGGCAGCGGCGTGGTGCCATCACCACTGGGCACTGCCCTGGACCTGCCCCCTGCGGGAACGGAGCCTCCTGTGCACGGGCAGACGACGAGGATGCGTGGAAGCAAGAACCAGGACGAGCCGCCACCCGCCATCCCTCTCGCCCGGCGACAGTTCCAAGCAGCGTGTTTGCAGCAATGGGCAGAGCTGGTCCCTTGGCAGAGGCTGGGGGGCCTCCATGAACTGGTGAAGCCACTGCCCAGCGCCATGAGGGACACTCGGAAGGCGCCGGTCCACACCCGCTCCGTGAAGGCAGGAATGACCCTCCTCGCCCACCGCGTCAGACCCCATCCCGGGCCATGGCGGAGAGAGGGCCTCGCCCACCCACCACCACGCGAGCAGCAGCTGGAGACCTTGGCCAGAGCGACCAAACCCTCCCCACCAGCGCCAGGCCCCCCGGTGGGGCTCCTGCCCCCTGGCGTTGACCCAGCTGCACTGTGAGCACCCTGAGGGCTGGACTGTCCACCGGGACCGAGATGGCGCAGCTTCGTCCCTCTGTGCCCTGGCGAGGGGACCCAGGACACTCCCGCACCTCTCGGGGCGGGATTTCTCCTCCAGAAGCTTGTGGACGGGAGACCTTGCTGCCCACAGCCCCGCTCATCCTGACGGTTCCTGGAGGAGGGGCGGCCACCGTGTCGGGCAGTCGGGTGCAACCAGGCAGCTGGTGCGTGGCCGTCCTGCAGGCGAGGTGGAAAGGACCTGAGCCAGACAGACTGTGTCTTCCCTCCCGTGACCCAGAGGACGCCACGGGCCAAACCTCCGGGAGGCAGAGAAGCGGAACCGACAGCGGGAGGGAGGGGCGCAGGGCCCGCAGAGAACTGCGCAGAGACCGCCCGTCCGCCTGCCCGCCCGCATAAACCCACCCGATTCACCCCGGAAGGAAGGTGCTGGGGGCTGAGCGAGGCCTGCACACGGGGAGGAAACCCGAGGCCTGGCCCGCCAGCAACAGGGACTCCGGGGCGATGTTTATGGCGGGTACTTCACCAGGGGCGGGCACCTTTCCCATCCTCCCACCTCCACTGAGACACAGCGGTGGAAAGTTCCAGAGGGTAATGCCACTCCTGGTCCCCGCTAAGCGAAGGGAGGTGCGTGTGGGGTCCCCCACAGCCCTCACTCCTACGACTCAAGATGCACAGATGAATCAACCTCAAAGCTTTAAAAGCACCAATGCTAACCTGGCCAGGGTGGTTCAGTGGTTGGGCATAGACCTAGGAACCAGGAGGTCAGGGTTCGATTCCCGGTCAAGGCACAGGCCCGGGTTGTGGGCTCGATCCCCAGTGTGGGGCGTGCAGGAGGCAGCCGGTCCATGATTCTCTCTCATCATTGCTGTTTCTCTCTCTTCCTCCTCCTCCCTTCCTCTCTGAAGTCAGTAACAATACATTTAAAAACACCAGTGCTGGGCCTGCCCTCCTCTTAAGGTTGTGATGGAACTGGTCCTGGTGCCGCCCAGGCACGGTTTGTTTAAACCTCCCCGGTGACCCAATGTGCGGACGGTGCTGAAAACCACTGCGCTGGATTCTAAAACCTCAGCCCGCAGGGGCCCAGCCCTGTCCACATACTTTAGGGACAGAGAGGGCAGCACAGCCGGCCCCGCAGGCTTTGCAGGAGATGGGTATCCTCTCCCCGACCCCCACACCCCCACACCCCCATACCCCCACACCCCCATACCCCCACACCCCCACCAGGATCAACCTGCAAAGGGCCATCCGTCGGGGCATCTGACCAGCCCTGGCAGGGTGCCCGGTTCTCACGGCTGGAGGATGCACAGTGACGCTTAGCTACCTGATTGCTGGGGGCCCATCAACAAGAGGGGGCTTGGCACAGACCTGGGAGGGCAAGCGCCGCAACACGATTTCCTCAGAGACACCTGA
>PVJC01043443.1:0-14252 GCA_004026665.1 Murina feae
TCAGGTTTTGGGTCCCTACTGGGGTACCTGGCCAGCCTGGGTGAGGGGCTGATTGCTGTCTGCAGGCTAGTCAAGCCCCACCAGTGGTGTCCCTCACCCCATTGGGGTGTGGCCAGCCTGGGTGATGGGCTGAGGGGTGCTTTCAGGCTTTCAGGCTACGCACAGCTCCCATTGACCCCATATCCCAGCAAGGCTGGCTGGAAGCATGTTTCTGGGGTTTGTTTATCATCTATAATTGATATACTGTTCCTTTAAGCCAGGGCCTAGGCAGTTAATGAAACCTCCTGTCTGCTTCAGCTCTGGCTTCTATAATGAAACAATGTTTCCCTTAGAAGTCAAGCCCGCCCTGCTGTTTGCTTCAGCTCCTGAGTCTTCTAGGATTAATACTTTGTTGCAAATATGTTGTTCCCTGGAGCGGGAGAGAAGCCCAGTCAGCCCACAAACAGTTTCACTCCTGCTGCAATGACGCTGCCTGTTTACTCAGCTCCCTGAGTGCCGGCCTCCATGTTGGCTGGGTTAATTTGCATACAGACACTCTGATTGGTTGGTGGGCATGGCTTAGGCATCCCAAAGGGATAGTCAATTTGCATATTACACTTTTATTATATAGGATACTATGGACCAGTGCACGAAATTCATGCACATTAAAGGGGGATTAATTAAAGGATATATTTTAATATTGCTATTTGCCCTTTCTCTATAATAGAAGTGTCAGAGATTAAAGAAAAATAGTAAAACGTATATGAAAATCTTCCTCCTGTCAGAGTCTGGGGTGCACCATGGAACCCAGAGTTAAGTCTTCAACCACCACGTGCACCTCAAAATTGCTTGAGACTCAAACCTGGACGGCCCCCCTCCATTGAGCTAGATCCAGACCCGGCTGGTCCCACCCTGTCAAGCCCTGCCAGGTGGGGGGGGTGCAGCCTCAAGTCCCTGCTGATTGCTCCTTAAGGCTCGTTATGGGAACTTAGCCTCAGCTGTGGGTGCAAATTGACCAGAGTGATGGTCAATTTGCATATTCCCTCTTTATTTTATAGGATATGTGTGTGTGTGTGTACATAAAGAATATACTTACATTAAAACAAGTGAGCAAACAAAAAACAAAGAATATCGTATAATCCAAGATATGAGATCTTTATACAAGAAGAAGGACAACTCCTAGGATGATACTAAAAGGAAAATCCTAGACTCAGAGCTATGTAGTAAGCCGATAAAAAACCCATCCAGATAGGGCTTTAGGAATGTGTTTCTAAGAATTAATATGGAAGCAAAGGATTAGCAGATGTGGTTGATCATAGAGAGAAGAATTTTCTAGTACTAATAGAGGCTCAGTGCACAAAAATTTGTGCACTGGGAGAGGGGTGGGGTTCCTCAGCCCAACCTGTTCCCTCTTGATATCTGGAACCCTCCAGGAGATGTCTACCTGCTGGCTTAGGCCTGCTCCCAGGGGGATTGAGCCTAAGCTGGAAGTCAGACATCCCTCTGGCAGCCCGGCGGCTCTTGGGGATGTCAACTTGCCAGCAGGGAGCAGATCTAAGCTGCAGTCGGACATCCTTAGCACTGCTGAGGAGGCAGGAGAGGCTCCCACCACCACCACTGTACTGGCAGCAATCAGCCTTGCTTGTGGCTGAGCAGAGTTCCCCCTATGGGAGTGCACTGACCTCCAAGGGGTATCTCCTGCACTGAGCATCTACCCCCTGGTGGTCAGTGTGTGTCATAGTGACCAGTCATTCCCAGTGGTTCTGCTGTTCGGGTCATTTTGCATATTATCCTTTTATTATATAGGATTGGAGTGTAAAAGTATTTGTAATTTGACAAAAATGTTGAGCTTGTAATATGCTTCAGGTATTGTACTAGAAGTTCAGGATATAGCAGTGACAACACAATGATATCTACCCTACTAGAGCCTGTGATCAAGAAAAAAAAAATTGAGTAGGAAATTAGAAACTCCAGTAAAATGCTGTTCAAGAAAGGTTATATAATCATATTCCAGTATGTGGAACAGCTAAGATCAATTTTTACATAGTCACAGTAATTTATACACTAAATTTAAACAAAAATTATGCTAAAAGTTTTATATTGATTGATTTAGAGAATGATGTTGGGATCTTGGGATGGGAAATCAATTTTTATTTTTTACTTTTATTTTTTAAATATATTTTATTGTTGATAGTATTACAGATATCTCCCATTCTCCCCTCTTATCCCCTCCTCCCATCCCCTAACCACTTCCCCAGGTCTTCACTACTCTATTTCCTATGTCCATGGGCTATGCAGATAAGTATATAAGTTCTTTGGTTTATCTTTTCTCATTCCTCCAAAGCCACATCCAGATATGTCGGTCTGTTCTAACTCCATGCTTCCAGTCTTATTTTGTTGGTCAATTCATTTTGTTCATTGGACTCCACAAATAAGTGTGATCATGCGATTTCTGTCTCTCTCACACTGACCTATTGGGAAATCAATTTAAAAAAATCTGTAAAAGCTACATAAGAATACAAGCCCACATTTAACATACATCAGCACCATTTCCTGAGGGGTCTGAAGTAGTTCTCACTCTGAATCCCTCTCCACTCAGATCCATAAGCAGCTGCTACTGAAGTTAGCACATGAAGTAATGTGTATTTGCTATCCTTCAACTAACAAATCTCTAAAACCAGTTTCTAGATCATAGATTATAGAAATGTTTTAAATATTAGAATGTAATATTGAGAGAAAATATTGCAAAAATTGAGGAGGAGGGTAGTTGTGGTATAAATGAGAATTATGGAAGATAGAGATGGAAATTTGGTATGAACTTTATATTTCTATCTAAAAGTTATTACAAGAATATTTACTTGTTTGCAACCTTTCAAATAGGTAGTGATTCTCAGATCAATAATCCAGAGTTGAAAATAGTAATTCTAAAATCTTTAAGAAGGATGTTACTATTTTCTCCTAACCACCTTTAAGGAGAACAGTTATCATTGGAGTTTCAACTTTGTAGCTATATCCTTACTACAGACTAATCACAGATGGCACTCTGGTAAGTATTATATTAGTAAAAAATTACATATATTTAATTGTTTTATACAATTGTTTTAAAATATAACAAATTTATCTTTCTACATGTTAAATGTTTAAATTCTGGAGCTTAATGTAACATTATATCTCTAAATTTTTAATACATCAACTGCCTATATTTCACAATGTAACTTATAGAAAAAGTTCTTAATGGTAATAATTTGATTTATGTAACATAAACATAGTTGTTTCTTTTAATCCATGATAATAAAATATTTATCCAATATTTTTCAAATAATTTTTGAAGAAAGAAATTACATTTTCTCATCATTTTGTAAGTCAAACAATTTTTAAAGTCAACTATTTAGATTATATAATTGTGTTTGATTGACATTATTATAAAGTTCCTAGGTTTGAATCTCACATTTCCCCACAACTACTAACTGATAATTTGAAAATATTGAGAGTTACTAAGTTAAAGAAAATCATATTGGCACACTATCTCCTATCCATTAAAAGAAGGTAAATTTAGAATTAAATGTGTTTTTACAAAAGAATGCAATAAAACCAGCTTACTTTCTCATGTTCCAAGAAGTGAACTTTAATTGAAATCTTGTTTTTAAAATGATTGTGGATTTGTTCAAGAAAGTGTATACTGTTCTAATAGCTCAGTTATACTAGTAATTATGACTCTCTGCAGAAGATATATCCTTAGGGTATTAATTTAACTTTCCCATAAGCAGAATTAAAGTCCAATTCACCATATGGCACTTTTTATATCACCAAAGATTAAGGTCTGTCTAGGCAAAACTCATATTTCAAATAACCATTATAAGAGTACTGTAAATGTAATTTCTGCCTTTATTGAAAAGCTTTAGTACATAATACATATGCCATTAAACTCATCTTGTAAATTCCTTTCCAATATAGGAAGGAAACCATTTGAATTGTATGCACTAACCTCTTCAGCTACTAAATCTGTTTATAAATTCTAGGATTTTGATACATTTCAGTATTCCACACACCCATTGATCATTCATGGGATCAAATATGGCAGCTAACAATTTACCATTAAACATTCTGTCAAAAGATCATTCTTTTTATAGCCTGTTACATTTCAAAAAGTGAATGAGCTAATTAAATACAACTGTGAAACTAAGCACAGATTTAATTAACACCATTTAATGGCTTTCGAAAGGACATTATTATTAACAAAGACAAATTTGAAATAAATCACGCTAGAGTTAAATTCATTAACCCTTTTAGTATTATATATTGTAGTACAAATTTTATTTTTGTATGCAGTTTATATATGCTTCCTGTAAAATGCTAAATGTGAGGTGGTCATATCACATTTGGCCTGCTTGAAAATGCAGACACTTTTTAAAGTTAAAAGAATAGTGCAAATATCAGTAAATCCCTTTATCAAAATGACTATATTTTATTATAAATAACTAGTTCTTATGGTTTTAATTCTTCAGGCACTTAAAATTATTTTATCGTGGTACATAAAAATACGTTATTAGCAAAATTCATCTGATAAAAAAATAGGTAAAGCTAAAACAATGAAGAAAAAGCTTGTGACACTAATGTTACCTGTGAACTGGATCGCCTGGATCAGCATTGATCATGAGCCTGACTCTCCGTCAGAGCTTAATAAATTTCACTTGTAGTCAATCTGGCTGGTAGGAAAAACTACACCTCTTGGAGTGTGCTTCAGCAACATGACACAATTATTACTGAATATTTGAGACTATGGTACCTGTCTCCTCGGAGGATTAATTTACCTGGTTGCAGATTGGTGCAGTACAGGTTCTTGTGCTTTATTCCTTGAGGGCTGCTACTATAATTATTGCGTGTGGTGTGTTCTACAGAGTCTTCCTATACAACACTGCAAAAAGTTTTATTTGAGTCAAAATTATTTCATTTATATCAATTTTATTACAAAAAAGACTTTGTGTATCCTCATTTTGATGAGTCGTGATATTTCACATAAATTTTCAAGATAGGCAATTAAAATAAAGAAACTAGTAAAGGCTCAGATGATTCTGCTTGTGAACAAGATTAACAGCCATAAAAATCATTTTATCCATTTTATAAGGTGTCTATTATGTAATGAGAATTATAATTTGATCTCATTTCTTAGAAAACAGTAATTTGATAGCATCAGGAAGTGATGTCAGGCTAGACTAGTGCATTGGTTTGTGTGTTTGTTTATTTTTTAAATAACTTTATTTGTTATATGTGGAAATAATTTTCAATAAAAATATGTTGAATAAAATTTTTGCATTTTTAATTTCCATCTAAATTTGGTGCTTGACTTTGTTAAAGGTACTGACAAGAAAGAGACTCAACAAGCCATGGAAAATATGCAAACCAGGCAGAATGTAAGGTCCAAGCTCTGAAAATTGAAAGAGACGCTTGGTTGAAAATGTATTTAGCTAAAGATAAGGTACTAATAGGGTAAAACTATATCAAAATCCTTGAAAAATTACACACACCCATATATTCAAACACAACTGGAAGCAGAAGAAAACCGGGCAGAATCAGGGAACATTTATTGATTAACTGAATCTCCTACTTTGGCTTACAGAGCACACGCTGCCTAGTGTTTAACTCTAGGCTGAAAAACACAACAAAAACAAATATAAAAGCAAGTGGTTTTCTTATTAAAAAGAAAAAGATAAACCTTCTGGGGAGAGGGAAAAATTCTCAGCAGGGAAAACCTTTCTAAATCTCATGTTTGGGGTACATCACACATTGCTGCCTCCTTTGGGGTCCATTATTACATACACGTCATAAAGTGAGGTCTGATAGCATATATACCACCCACTTATACAAAGCTACTATTCAGAAATCTTTCCACTTAAAAAGAGCTCTTTTGAAAATGAATCTACCAACACTATGTCAAAAGAAACCAAAAAGAAGGCATATTAGTATTAATGAACAAACAACAAATGGTCAGCAGGCAAAGAGAAAAGCAGATACATCACAGATATACTAAGATAATTTTGCAAATAAACTGACTGCAGAGGAAGAAATAATTCGGGAAACAGAAAAAAACAAGTAAAAAAGAAAAATCATTCCAAATTTTCTATGCTGATTCAAATAGGTATTGCACCCATTTAAAAAAGCTCTTTAAAAGTAAGTAAATCAGCAACAAAACAAGAGCTATTAGAAATTCTGAAAATTACTGCTAAAATAAAAAATATTACTTCATAAAATGTCCCAATATAAAAATAGAATATATAATTTAGAAAAAATAAATGGATTATATTTTAATAAACTCTTACGAATACACAAAATAGGAAAAAATTAGGTAAATAATTGAGAGGAGCAAAATTAATTTTACCAAAGCCAAAGCATTCTTGATAATGAGTAAAACAAATAAAAATACAAAAAGTCTTAAATTTAATCCTTGACATTTCAGACTATCATTCTAAAATTTGTTAGAAAAAGACAAACACTAAGCTCCATTAAGAAAACAAAACCGATGAACAAAAACAGATTCAGAAACAGAAAAGTATTGATCAGACCATCAAACCTCAGAGGGAAGGTAGGGGAGGGTGTGCTATAGTAATTGTTAAGTTAGCATAAGTAAACTCCATTCTGATTTGTGTGTAACCCTTAGACTCCATATTAGAATCTATGTGCACCTGATAAGATCTTTACCTAAAGATGTAACTTGTTTATCTGAGAACTGTCCTAACCTTATCTGCAAGGACCAGACCCTGTGCCTAAGAGCCACTGATAGACCACCACCACACCCACCTTTGGATATAAAAGAAAGAATTTAAGCGCGGAAATTAGACGCCTGTCTGCCCTCCACAGACTCATCTCCAACTGCCAACCTACTCTGCTCTGCCTCCGTACCTTCAAGGAGCTCCACCAGCCTCCGCGGCCACTTACTCTCTGAATGTCTTGCATGTGGTATGTCTCAGCGAGCATCTCCGGGTGGACTTCCCAGGGACTGAAAGCCATCAGGACTTAGCAAATAAACCGTGTGACTCGCTTGCAACTAACTGTTTGTCTCTCTATGTTATTTACCTGGAGGCTCGGCTAAGAATAGTAATAATCTGTGCTCAGTAGGAACTATGTATGATAAGAACTGTCACTCATTCAGAACTGGTAACATACCTTAAGTGAAAGAGTGCAGTCATCTGCGATATGTCCCTAGAAATTTGGGATAGGGTGAGGGTAAGGGGCAGAGATAAACCATAGGACTTGTATGCATGAATATAAGCCTAACCAATGGACACAGACACGAGGGTTGTGAGGGCATGAGTGAGGATGGAGTGGGGGGCAATGGGGGGATAAGGACACATATGTAATACCTTAACAATAAAGAAAAAAGAAAACAAAACAAAGTAAACTTCAACTGCTTTCTAATCATAGAAACACACACAAAAAATGATGAAAAAAGAGATATTTAACTATTTCCTTTAAAGAATCTGTCTTCAATGTAGGATTTGAAATTATATAACAATGAAAATTTTAAATAAATTTAAATTAAAAACATAAATACTCAATAATGCTAGCCCTGAATATTGTGATTAAAGCTAAGGAGGGATTTTATGGGTAACTGTTGCTTTTCTGTACAATTTAAATTGTGACTATTTGTAAATAAGGATCTGGTTAAATAATTGTAAAACTTTGAAATAAATGCAATAGCTACTTTCCAGTACTTGCTGAAAGATACTTAAAAAGAGTTGTAACATGAGTTACAGTAATTATTCCCAGATGGACTATCTTAGCTCCCTCTGCCATAACAAAATACTACAGACCGCATGGCTTACTCAAGGGAATTTATTTTCCCAGTTCCGGAGACTAGAAGTCCAACCTCAAGGCGGCAATGGATTTGGTTCCAAGTGAGAGCTCTCAGGCTTGCAGATGGTTGCCTTCTTGCTGTGTCATCACCTGGTAGAGAAAGAGAGCTCTCCTGCCTCTTCCTCTTTTTATAAAGGCATTAATCTCATCATTAGGGCCTGGTTCTCATTATCTAATACAACCCTAATTAACTCCCAAAGGCTCCTCAAAAAACATAATATGGGGATTAGAACTTCAACATATTAATGAATGAATATGAATTTCATTGAAACATAAATTCAGTCTATAACAGGAGATAATCCTTCAACAGTCTGTAATAGTTCACTGTAAAACTTTTTTTTGGGGGGGGAGGGGAGCTAGTCTACAGAACACCCTCCTTTCCTCAGCGTACCACAAGTCTTGGTTTTGGTGCCGCCTTTTGAATCTTGATGGTCCTTTGCCTCAAGCAACTGAGCGACTTCTCAGGCTAGGTCATAAGAAGTTTTGCAGGTTCTTTTTTCTTGCGATCACTCTTCAAAATTTCCCCTTGAGGACCCAGTTACTATGCTGTGGTAAGCCACAAGTTCAGATCAGATAGGTCACATGTAGGTACTCCAGTCAAATGCCTTAACTAACCTCACAGCAAATAGCCAGCATCAAGAGCTTTCCAGATGAATGGGCTGGACCACCATCTGCCTCAGGTGAGCTTTCAGATGCCTCTATCCTAAGGTGACCAGACATTCTGCTTTTGGCAGGACAGTCCCGATTTTTAACAGTTTTCCCCACGTCCCATGGCATTTTAAAAAAGTCCCGATTACTTTTTGTAATATTTTACGTAATAATAAAAAAAGAAAAAAAAAAAGAATCCCTCCTCCCCGTCAATGGTATACCACTTTAAATCTGGTCACTTTATCCTTAGCTACTATCTGACCACATATGCATGAGAGACCCCAAGCAAGAACTGACAAACTGAGTCTAACTAACCCATTGAAATTTAACAAATAGTAATATATTTTTTATTCACTAAGTTTTAGGATAATTTCTTTTATAGCAATAAATAACAGAAGCACTGCATATGAATGTAGATATGTATACCTGTCACCAAATCTTTCCATCCAACATGCAATCCCTTTTTAAAAGTTCAGTTATTACAATAGAATCGTATATTAGTAAGATGTAGGCAACTACTCTTTGTAAGTACTTAAAATTTATGAGTGTAGCTTACCCTCAAGAATCAGTCAGTCCTTAAGATGGCTGAGATCTTGGCTCTCATCTTAAATTTCCTGCACATGAATAACATCTCGGCTAACAAACATAACGCTCCCATGTCTGTGTTAGGGTGATGGTGTATAAAGGAAACATCATCATGAGTCTGACATGGGAAGTGTCATCTTCCACAATGCAGTGTATGGGCACAGGATGTGACATTCACTTCAGTGTGAGTCTATTACATACCACTACTCTACTCCAGAGTTTACAGAAGTTATATGCAGAAAGGGAAGATTTGGTGGGGAAAGAGGAGAACTTAAAAGACTATACATCTAGGAGTAAGTCAGGACTATTTAAAGACTCCAGAAATGGAAGAGAGGAACTGAAATATTCTGGGCAAGACTAATTGAGAGGAGCACTTAGGACGGTAACTCTGCAACCAAGATTTCTTTATTTCTTTTTTACATTTTTCCCTGTTTGGGGTCCAGGTTTCTAAAACTGGTAGACACATGTGGGAATGATATATCATCCTACTTGTTGACAGTGTTCTAAAATTCAAATTCCGTTTTACTTAAGGGATGTCTACATTTATTTGAAATGTGGTATATGCAAACAACATCTTGGGGATTAGGGATTTCACTTCATTAGAGAACCTACAATAGAACCACATGAGGCATTGATTATTAATCTGATTTTTTTTTGCACTAAAGAAATGATTTTTAAACCTTTATCAAAGAATGTTTTTTCTAAAAACAACTTTGGAAAGTCACAGTACAAAATTCAGTCTAAAGACGATGAACTGAACACAGGCAACGAGCTGCTGTCTCTCTATATCACGATTGTAGAAAAGAAAAAGAAAAACATTCAAATTATGGAAGACTCAGCGTGGAGAGGGGCACAAGACATTTCTTTAAAAAAGATCAGGAAGAAAGAAAAACTCTGCAAGTCCAAAGGGGGATGTAAAATCTCCTGATTGGTATGTAACCAATATGGTGGCTTTGAGAGCTCAGGAGCAAGGAGGAAGTAGACAATAAAGAACCTGCTTTGAAAGGAGGCATATGTAAAACTTCAGAAAATAAAATAAAGAACCTACTTTGCTCTCACAGAGCAGTGAGCAACTCAGAGATTAGACTCAAAGATGATTTCAAGCATCAGTTCTACAACCATAGAAGCAATCAATCAATAATATGGTAGAATAAAGATATTTTTAGAAAGTCAAAGGTTCAGAAATCCTTTAATTCTCAAAAAAACAAACAAACACAAAAACCTTTCATTGCAAGTAATTTGACAGTGAGAACCACCCAAACAGAAGAGAAATGAACAGGAAGTTAGATATGGATAACTGCAACAGCAAATCCCATCCTGGGAGCTAAAGGAAGGCAGCAGCATGGCTTTGTGCCTTGAAAGCGAATAGCTTTTTCTAGTGCAACAGAGACGGACCTGGGAATGATGCTCATGGGATATGTAGGTCTATGTGATCTCTTTCTCACATATGATCCATCAGGAAAAAAGTTTCTTTTTTTTAAGTTATGATAATTGTTCAGTAATTAGAAAAACATGTATTCGAGTGGTTTCTTGCTTGTTTGTTGTTTTGCTATTTGAGTTTGTCAGATATGTATCCCACATTAATTCTAAACAACCAAAATTTGCCAGCTACACTTGAAACTCATTTAAATTATTAGATAAGATTTATTTTAAGATAAATATGAGGTTCTTGCAATAAAAACGTAATTCTTTGAAATTTGGACAAAGTGAACCTAATGTTATGTGATGCACACTTACTTAATAGAACGTAAGTTCACTGAACTGTCCGATCAGTATTTTCCAGAATGTCAATCAAGCTAAGAAAGCACAACTGTTCAGCACAATGAGCTAAAAATTCCTTGGAAATCAGAGCTGCAAGCATCTGTAGACTTAATATTTTGAAGCAAAGCAGGTTCAGAACTGAATAGCTCTGTGCCAGCTTTCGTGCAGCTACATTCAAGGTTGCAGAGCTTTCTTCAGACTTCGCTGCAGGCCATTTACTTTACTTCAGGGGATTGATCAGTGCATTTAACATTGCAGAAACTTCTCAGTTATAGACTCAGTTCTAGCTCCTAAACCTCTTCCATTCTGCACTGATCACAGATGTTATATAATGATGCTGACATAACTTTTGTCATGGCCAGAAGCTAGTCATGATTTTCTGACAAAAACGGTAATAGAAAAAAAAGAAAATTACCTTTTCCCCTATAACATTAAATTTCCTTTGAGAGTTAGTTTAATCGTTCTGCTATAAGGAGGAGGTACGCTAATATTAGGTTCAATAACTTGGACACTTAACTGTTACAGGGAAAAAGAAAAATATGATGTCAAAATTCTAACATTTCCTTTAGTCACACTCACGTAAAATACCTCAGACTGAGAATGATATATTACAGCAATTTAGAGTATTTCTCTGATCTGGCCATGATTTTGTATCTCTGTGCAGTCAGAAATTTAAATACTGTCTTGGAAAATTATTGCAAACACTAATTTATGAGATCTTTGAAGTTTGATGTTCTATATTTCAAGAATCAGATAATTAACAATCAGCTTTTCATTAACAACTACACAGGCAGTTTTCCCAAATCATATGAAAATCTATTACATACTTAATATTTATTACTGATTTAATAGACTATTATGAAATATTAGAGGCCTGGTGCACAAAAATTTGTGCACTGGGGGTAGGGGAGTCCCTCAGCCTAGCCTGTGCCCTCTCACAGTCTGGAAACCCTTAGGAGATGTCCACCTGCTGGCTTAGGCCCACTGCCCAGTCAGACATCTCTCTGGCAGCCTGGGAGCCCTCAGGGGATGTCCACTTGCCAGCAGGGAGCAGGCCTAAGCTGCAGTTGGACATCCTTAGTGCTGCTAAGGAGGCAGGAAAGGCTCCCACCACCACCGCTGTACTGGCAGCCATCAGCCTGGCTTGTGGCTGAGCAGAGCTCCCCCTGTGGGAGTGCACTGACCACCAGGAGCAACTACTGGATTGAGCATCTGTCCGCTGATGGTCCGTGTGTGTCATAGTGACCAGTCATTCCCAGTGGTTCTGCTGTTAGGGTCAATTTGCATATTACCCCTTTATTATAGAGGATTTTTATGAACCAAGATCATTGTGATTAGACTCTTAAACTAAAAGTATTCAATTAGAAGATAATAAAACATTTATTTGGATTAATGCAGCATCTTTATAAGTCATGTTTTCAAATGTGAAGTTTTATTTTAAAGTTATAGAAACAGTGCTAGGGTTATGCCAAATATAACACTTGCTATAAAAAATACATGAAGCTTTTGCCAATATGGCTAAGTGGTTACAGAGGGTCAGAGTTATGAGTTTGATTCCCAGTCAGGGGCACAGTACCTGAGTTGCAAATTCAGATTTCACCATTATGGGAAACATAGACATTTAAGCAAAAATATGAGGTAAGTATAGACAAGTTAATGCACAAGGACAGTGAGGATGGCATGGAATTATTTCACATGTGCTTAGAAATTTAAATATTATGTATTTTGACTAAGGGCAGGGTGCTAGAGGGATAGAAGGCAAATAGAACAACTGATACTAGATAAATGTAGGTGGTATTTTCTCTCCTCCATCAAATCCTTCTCCTCCTATGTTAAATTTACTTCTTGCATATTCAAGTTCTTATTTCTACCATCCAAGTCAATTTCTTCTATAATTTTCTGACTTTGAACTATGGTAGCCACTACCTTGTTTAGCTCTGGCTTTAAAATAAAGGCTCAGCTTACCTCTGAGTCTCTCTCTGTGGCCTCCGCCAGGCACAGGAGATCCACCCAGACCCAGCTTCTTCTCTTTATCTGTCTTTTCTGAAGCCTTCGCCGCCCTCCCTCAGGCTCACCAAACCCTTGGCTGTGCTGGCCCGGCACAAGTATTAAATATGTCTAATATATGTTCAATTTAAGAAAATACTTTATTTCTAAGTTCTCATTTTTCAAATGTTATTTATTGTCCCTTTACCAAAATGCTTTAATCTTACTTTGTTGCTTTTATTCCTACCACTTTCTCAATTAATTCTAAAACATATACATTATAAATCGTTTTTAGAATAGACTATTTTCTTAAGAATTCTATATTTTAGCTATAAAATCATCAAATGCAGGAAATTATTTTCAATTAATAGTTTGATGCTATATACTAGTATTCTAATGTAATTCCTCTTAAATAGCTTTCTTTACATTAGAATTTTCACTTATTGCCTATGCATGGCCTTATAGGTTGCAACATATCAATATCATATATCACGTATTTTACCTAAAAATTTCAGTATCATTGGTGCAGTGTGAACAGTCCCAACATGTGTGCAATAATATAAGTGTGGGTTTTCACTTTTCAATTGTGGCTCTTTTGTCATTTATTGCTCACATGAAAGGCAGGTTTCATGTGGTTTTCTGAAGCTAGGAAGCAGAACGTTTCTAGTCCTATATTTAGAAATGAGTCAACACTTCCTAAATCTTTTACTTATCAGAGACCAGTGTAGCTCCCTTCTGCACCTAGTGCTGGTGTCCTGATTAGCATCCAGGAACACTTTTAGATGCTGAGTCCTAGCGAATATGCAATGCACAATTCTCATGCTTATCTAAGCCCCTCAGTTTCACCTTCTGCTTTCTGTTGTTACCCCGTGTTCATTTTCACTTTTGATTCTTAAGTCTCTCTCTTTTTTATTTTCAACTTCACTATATAGTAAAAATCACATTTTATTCTAATATTCATGTTTATAGTGGGATAGGACTTCGTATATTAATCCTTAACATATAAAAAATAATAATTTATTAATACAACTATGCTTATGCTTATACAGTAGCCACACTTCCCCGTTTATCTGTCAAAGATACATTCCAATCCCAAGTGAATGAATGAAACTGCAAATATATGCATATACATAACTAAGATAAAGTTTAATGTTTAAATTAGGCAGAGTAAGAGTTCAACACCTAATAAAATCAAACAATTATAACAACATCTAAACTAATAAAAGCGAAATATTAAAATTAACCGTTTCTCCGAGACAGGGTAAGCCACGCCCACCAGCCAATCAGAGCGGCTGTATGCAAATTAGCCCAGCCAACATGGCGACCGCCACTCACGGACCTGAGTAAACGTTTAGGCAGCGTCCGTTGCAGCAGGAGCGAGAGGGAAACTGTTTTCGGCCCTCGGCGAGCAGCCTCCGAAACATGTTTCAATAATGTATCAA
>PVJC01043444.1:0-14514 GCA_004026665.1 Murina feae
AACCTGGGACCTTTGAGTCCGTAGGCCGACACTCTATCCACTGAGCCAAACCGGTTAGGGCTCAAAGAAATTTTTTTAACGGATGATATTAAGGCACATTTATCTACTGATAGGTATGAGTCAATAGACAGGGGGAAATTAAATGATGCAGCAGAAGGAAAAAGATAGCTGAATGAGTCCTTTAAAAGGAAAGAAAGAATGGGATCTGGAACACAATTGGAAGTGTTGGCTTTTGATAGGAGCAGGAACAGTACTTTCAGTGTTAACAGAGGGAAGGCAGAATGTAAGTACAGGCATGGGATGGTGGGTATATTTGGTGGTGGGAAGAAGGAGGAATACCTATTAAATTTTTTTCTTTCTTCTACCATAGCATAGTTTATTCATTAAAACAAAATATATCCCTAACATTATGTATAAGGTGCATGAGGGAAGTAAGTAACAGTCTGTAGATAGTCTTGCCTAAGATACCCTTTCAGTTTTACTGTGATTTAACAAACAACAAACTACACCCAAACTAAGTGGCTTAAAAAGTCAAGTTATTATTTTTCACCACTCTGTGGATTGCCTGGTTCTTCTGCCTCATGTGGTATTGGCTGAGGTGCTGAGAATGGTGGAATGTCCAAAATGGCCTCACTCTAACAGACGATGCTGCCTGCTAGCTGGAAGCTCAGCTGGGCTGTCAACCAGGGGGCTTCCTTGCCTTTCCTCCATTTGGGCCTTTCCACACAAAGGCTCAGGCTTCCTCACAACATGGTGGTCTCAAGGGAGAAGGACTTTTTACTTACTGAGCAGCTGAGCTGTTTGGAGGGGATTGAGTATTAGGGTAGTTTCAGCTTTTAGGATCACATTTTACAATGTAGCCATATAGTCTCTAGCTGGCAAACCATACCCATATTTTGTCTTGCTAATTAAAACTGTATGATGCCCTGGCTGGTATGGCTTAGTTGGTTGTCAGTCATACCACACACCAAAAGGTCGCCAGTTTGATTCCCGGTCGTATGGGAGGCAACCAATCAATGTTTCTCTCTCACATCAAGGTTTCTCTCTCTCTCTCTCTCTCTCTCTCTCTCTCTCTCTCTCTCTCTCTCTCTCTCTCCCTCCTCTAAAATCAATAAAGTCATATTTAAAAAAATACAAAAATTAAAATGTTCTGCTTTTTATAGATTTTGGTTAAAAAACTGTATGATCAGAATTTTTAAAAATATATATTTTATTGATTTCAGAGAGGAAGAGAAAGAGAGAGAGAGAGGGAGAGAGAAAGAGAGAGAGAAACATCAATGATGAGAGAAAATCATCAATTGGCTGCCTCCTGCACGCCCTTCACTGGAGATAGAGCCCACAACTCTGGTATGTGCCCTGACTGTGAATTGAACCTCAACCTCCTGGTTCATAGGTTGACGCTCAAGCACTGAGCCACACTGGCCAGGCAAGAGTTTTGAATGATAGCAACAATAGCTGTGATTTTTTCTTAAACTCAGAAAATGAGCAAAGCTTTATTTCTCCTTTCGTGACTCGAATTTCTTTTTTCAGGTAGAAACTACCACCTCTCACCAAGAATCCTCTTATTTTTCTGGGCACATGGCATATTTATCCTGGGTGCAGAATTTTTAAGTACCATTTCCCCCCATGCTAGTTATAGCACTTTTCTAATGCACTGTCAAATATGAAAAAAGGGAGCATTGAAAGAATGATTGTACACAGGGGAAATGAAGAACTCTTGCTTCTGACTCTATGGATATAAACACAGTCAATATGAAATTATACTTACTGTTTTGTGTTCCCGAGAGAATGGAGAAAAGGAAACCTGAAAAATTGGTATGTTCATGAGTAAGAAACTGGAGTCAGTAAAATATGAAAGATACATAAACAAATAAAATACTGATGGATTTTTAATTTTTTTTTTTTTTTTTTTTTTTTTTTTAGCTTCTGGGGAAAAGCCATGTGGCCCTTACTACTATACCTGTAGTCGTCCATTTTTAAAAAGTTGCATTGTAAGTATTATAATTCATTTTAAGAGACTCTGTTTTCCCCAGGACTTATATCAAAAAATTGCAAACTAAAAATATCTGAAATTAAATATAAAGTTCCATTGGGAAATGTCATTTTGGTGAGGATGTGGTTGATAGGTTCCAATCCATGTAATTCTGTCAACATTGTATTATACTTGTACCCTTGTGTCTACTAGAAATTATATCTCCTTTTTGGAAAACTTTATATTTGCCATGGCTTCTGTATTGTATACCATTTTACCTCCTTTTAATCACAACCTCCCCTTTCCAGACCATGGGAGTTTCCTTCATAGCTGAAGCTCCTGATGACTCCCTACAATGATGGAAATCATTCATATTTTCACTGCTTAAGACAGCAGCCTCTGATCACATATGGTCATTGAGCATTTGAAATGTAGCTAATGCAAACAAGGAACAGAATTTTAAATTTTATTTTGTTTTAATTAAAATGTAAATAGTTACATATGAGTAATAGCGCAGCAGCCTGATGTCTCACTTGTAGCTCACTAGAATTCTGCTCATCTCCTTTTCTCTAGAATTTGAAAAAACTGAACTTCAATATCCTAATTCACTAATGGGCATTGCCCTACCATACTGGTTTTATTTGCAGCAATTTGATTAATGTTTGTCTCCCTCATTGGAACACAAATTCCTTAGGGGCAAGGGCTGTTTGTTTTTCTCACTTTTTTATTATGTCTAGCACCTAGTCCAGTACCTGAAACATAAAAGTTACTCAATTAATATATGAGTACATGAATGAATTTAAAAGTATTCATATGTTTTCAGTATAAATGAGAATTTCACTATTCTTTCTCTCTCCCTGTCTCTCTCCCGGTATATGTGATTGTGTGTGCGTGTGTGTGTGAGAGAGAGAAAGAGAGAGAGAGAGAAAGAGAGAGAGAAAGAGAGAGGAGAATTTAAAGATGTGAAGAGGAGACCAAGACCAGGTTATTAAAGAGAAATCAAGTTGACTGTAGAATACTTTGGAATCAAAACATTGGCTTTATTAAAAACAAGATTTCTTAAGCATTTACCATATGCCAGACAGTATCTTAAGTCCTTTATGTAAAGTATGCTATGTACTCCTCACAAGGTGACCCTATGGAATAAGTATTATTACTGTCACCATGTTTCATATGGCATGGAGGACAAGAGGAGTAACCTACCCAAGGTTTTACAGCTAGTACCTAGTAGAGCAAGCATTTAAATTCGCACAACCTGACTTCAGAGCCTGCCTTCTTAACCGAAATGCTGCTTTTTTGATTGTGTCCATTTAGTGACAGAGGCCTCATGACCTCAAGTGTCTGCATTAGGCTTTTGTCTAAATGTAAACTTCAGTAAACCAGTGTATCCTGGAGGTTTAGGTCTCTTTTCAACAGTTCACGTAGACAAGGTGGGAATAGTGGGACCAAGGATAATATGTCATAAAAATCGGCACAGGATTCCTTTCCTCAAAAAGCCAAACAAAAATTTTACCTCTAGGATTTCTTTTTGCCTTGTACATAATAAAGGTAAAATAAAACCTTTTCTTTAATAAACAAAACACAATTTTGTTTATTAAAGAAAACCCCCTCCTCCAAATCTCTGGTGCAGTAAAAAAGATTAATGAGCCCTAGCTGGATTGGTTCTGTGGATAATTCTGGTCAAGGGCATATGCCTGGGTTGTGGGCTTGATCCCCAGTAGGGGGTGTGCAGGAGGCAGCTGATCAATGATTCTCTCTCATCATTGATGTTTCTGTCTCTCTCTCCCTCTCCCTTCCTCTCTGAAGTCAATAAAAATATATTTTAAAAAAGAAAGATTAATGAAAGCTAAGAGTTACAGTCTTACTGTGAATTAGCTAGTTTTGTTCAACTTTCCCTGCTTTCCCTCTCCACAGAGAGTCCATAGTTGATATCCCTATTTAATTGCTTCATGTACGGATATCTTATCTTCCTGTGTTAATTATACTCTGCTTGCCTACCCTCACCTATTCCCACCCCCCAGATTCCCTCTCCACCCTTTCTTCTCTGAATCCTGAAGCACTGACCTCTGTGGGTTACATCACTGGGTTCCCTCACTCTCTAACTTCCAATAGGTTCAGCAGAAGCTTGGCACAGGTGTAGAAGGAAGAGCAGGAAGAAAGAGA
The DNA here is from genome assembly GCA_004026665.1 of Murina feae. Taxonomy (NCBI): domain Eukaryota; kingdom Metazoa; phylum Chordata; class Mammalia; order Chiroptera; family Vespertilionidae; genus Murina; species Murina feae. Next base: position 4,136 of record PVJC01043444.1, read on the forward strand.
GATAGATGTATTTTTTTTTTGTCCTTCGCCACCCCTTTAACTGCCCCCCCCCCCCCCAACACACACACACACACACACACACACACACACACACACACTTTGGTGCCATGCTCTGGCAATAGCTGCCTGACAGCCCACGATGCTCCAGCACTCACTGGGATCTGTAATGCTTTCTTCACCTTGCTCTTCTTTGTGTAAGGACTGAAGTTTTGACAAGCTCTTGTTAGTCCCCGGGTGCCTCTACATACTTGATTCCTTGAACTCTGCTCACATCCTTGTAAATAGTCTCTTTAGTAAATTATTTTCAGGAAATTGTTTCCATTAGGCTCCTGCCTTAACATATTTTCCTTCTAGCAGTCTTTTAAATTTCTTAAAGGCATGGAAGAGGCTGATACTTCCAAATAGATATAAAATTAAATAGGCCTCAAGTAGATTGTCCCACAGATTGGATTGGGAGATTTTATTACTCTGTTTCCAACACTGTTCAGGGGAAAGAGATTCTGAATGTGGCAGACACTTGTTCCTATTATGTGTATCAGAAATAGTTCATTGGGCTTTTTTTGCCTCTTGAATGAAATGATCTCGAGGTTATTCATTCCCTTTGTCCTAGAACTCTGATCACAAGCAATCTTACTAAATTGGTTTTCTAGGCAACTTGATCCAAAGAAAGGGATACCTTGGAGGGTGGACACCAACATTCCAGACCCTGAAAAAGTGTAGACTTATATTCATCCAATTGGCATTTTTAAAGAAAGAAAAGAAAAACTATAGTATCTCATAAGCACACTACCCCTTTCCCCCTTTTTTTTCTTTCTGGCTTGCATTTCTACTATGTACCTTTTTTGGTACTGTTTTCAAATATTTCAATTTTATTAAAATTCACATAGTTACTGGATAATTATTTATATAAAGTAGTATAGCTATAGCTATTTATATATCTATTTCTTATATGGCTTCAGTCTTGTGTTCAAAATGAAAGTTCCTGTTATTCTATAAATTAATCTGTATCTCTATTCTGATATTGTATTCATTCTCTGTCTTTCTTCCTGTTATAATAGAAGAATCATTTTTCAGCCCCTCTCTCTATACTCCTTTTGCCCATTCTCTATTTTTTAAAAATATGTTTTTATTGATTTGAGAGAGAGAAGGAAAGAGAGAAACATTTATGTGAGAGAGAAGCATTAATCAGTTGCCTCCCTTACACATCCAACTGGGGATTGAATCCAAAACCTTCAAACCAGTGACCTTTTGGTGACCAAATGAGCCACCCCAGCCAGGGCTCTCTTGTCTTTTGAAGAGCTTTCCTCTTCACTTATCTCGTTTCTCCCACAGTACTTTCTTCTTTCTCACTGAACATTCCCATTAGCATATAAGCATGCTCTAGCATCTCCAGTTTGGGTAAAAACCCTCCCTTGACCACGTCCACCTCCAACTAGTACTTCTTTTGTCTTTTCGTCAGCACACCAAAACTTTTTTTTAATTCAACAAATATTTATTGAGTGTCTATTATGAGCTAGATATTGTTCCAGATATTTGGGACACAGCAGAGAACAAAACGAAGGTCCCTGCCCTCATGCAGCTTACAGTCTAGTGTTTATGACCACTTTGCCTCAATGCTGTCCGTGACCCTGGGCAAATGTCTTCTCAGCTATGCAATGAAGGAAGAAGCAGGCCTGACCCAACCATGGATAACAGGTCTGATGCCCTGTAGATGCCCAACAGATACCACCTCCAACCCACTACCCAGAGAGTAGATCAAGCTGGAAGTTGACTTTTAATAATAAAGCACAGGGGTGGGAGGCAGAGGAAGTACAGCAGGTGGTGGGGTGTGCTGCCCCACCAGAGACTGTGCAGGCTACAAACTGTTGCTGCTGCTGCTGCTTCTCGGTGGCTGCTTTGCTGGCAAGGTCTTTGGCCTTCTCTGTAGCTACCAGTGCCATCTCCTTTGCCTTCTCCTTGGCTTCCTTGGCTGTCTCAGCAAGGGGCCTCACCTTGCAGCTTGGCCAAGATATATTCAAAACCCTTCGTTGACTTGGTCACATTGCTTTCAAACTGGGTGAGACCAAATTCCTGGACAGCCCTGGAGACGCCTAATAAGCTAGAGGAGACCCAAGCTTCCTGGTGGATTTTGGTCCAGCCGCTGTTATCAGAGTTCACACAGTAAACACATCGTTCCTCCACCACCATCAGCGGGGCCTGGTTGGTGTTCCAAGTGAAGGTGGTCATGGTCTGGTTCTGTGGGTCCACAATAGAATCCTCCAGAATGTACACTGAGTGAGCAGCATTGGCAGGAAATAGACGCTGGGCCCAGTGGGGCTTCCTGTTGGTCTTGGTCAGGAGTATCCGACACAGGAGCTTCTGGTCAGGGGTTACCTCCCGGTGCACTATGTCTTCCGTCAAGACATGTTTGCTATAGGAATTCAGGTACTGCTGCCAGAAGGCAGCGAACACTTGGTCCCAGGAACTCCGGAGCACGCTGTGGCCCAGGAAATACTTCACCATTGTCCTGGCCAGGCGGGGTCAGCACCCGAGCAGCAACAGAGGAGCAGATCCCGGAGGCCAGGTCAGGGGCCAGGCACTAGCTCAGTCACTGCCCCACTGCACCCCAACAGCAGCCGCCGCCATGAGGAGTTGGGTCACTTTCAGCGCAGCACAGCAAAACTTTTTGGAGAAGTTGTTTATACTGGCTGTTGCCACTTCCTTACCTTACAATGGCTCCATTCTGGCCTCTATCCAAGAAGCTATCATTCTACTGAAACAGCTTCAGTCAAGATCATCAGTGACCTACAAGTTGCTGAATTTTATTGGTCTTTCTCATCTTACTCAGCCTCTTTTAAACATTGAACACAGTTGACCAGTTTCTCTCTCCCTCTATCACTGTTTTTTTTTGCTTACTAGCAGCTGGTCCTCACCCTGGAGGGGCTCAGTTGTACGAAGGATTTTGTTATTGTCAAGATTACAAAGACATAGGACAACCAGGCACATTGAAGTTATGAGTAGTAGTGGTATCACATCTCATCTGTAATAGCAAGGGCTGTCTTCTTAGGAAAGGAATTTTAAAGACATTGTCCAGCCAAGGCCCACACCTGGCCCTCCTCTTAATCTCAGCCAGATTGCAAGGTAGGCATGAAACAGGTATGCTTATAGTTCAAAACCCAAGATACAGAATTTTGGTAGTGCTGATTCTTGAAGGAGTTTTTCTTTTTTTCTCTAGGAGCCAACTGATGGATGTTTCTCTCTCTCTCCCATCAATATTTCTCTTTCTCCCTCCTCTTCACCAGTCTCTTTTTAAAATGCTTTCTTTTCTTGGCTTCCACCATACCATTTTATCAGTCTCCTTTCTGAATCCTCCTCCTTTATTCAACCTGTAAATGTTGGGTCGACTCAAGGTTAAGTTCTAGACTTGCACCTTACATGAATAGCTATTGAGTACTTGAAATGTGCTTAGTCTAAAATGAGATATGCTGTAAGCATAAAATAAACTCTGAATTTCAAAGACTTAGTTTCAAAAAAAAGGATATAAGCCCTGGCTAGTGTAGCTCAATTGGTTGGGCATTGTCCGACGCACTAAAAGGTTGTTGATTCAATTCCTGGCCAGGTCACATGTCCAGGTTACAGGCTTGATTCCTGGTAGAGGGCTTGTAGGAGGCAGCCAATTGATGTTTCACTCTCACATCGATGTTTCTCTTTCTCTCCCTCTCCCTTTCTCTTAAAATCAATAAAAATATATTTTAAAAGAATAGAAAATATCTCATTAAAATTTTCATATGATTATATTTTGAAATAATATTTAGATATATTGTGTTATTAAAATTCATTCCATCTGTTTCTTTTTACCTTTTTAAAAAATACATTTTTATTGATTTCAGAGAGAAAGGGATAGGGAGAGAGATATAGAAACATCAATGATGAGAGAGAATCATTGATCAGCTGCCTCCTGCATGACCCATACTGGGAATTGAGCCTGTAACCTGGGCATGTGCCCTGACCAGGAATCGAATTGTGATCTTCTAGTTCATAGGTCAATGCTCAACCACTAAGCCATGCCAGCTAGGCCTCTTTTTACCTTTTTGATGTGGCTATTAGAAAATTCAAAATTACATATATGGCTCACATATATTTCTATTGGACAGTGCTGTTCTAGATCCTCTTTCTTACCAACTTTCTCTTTTCATCATCTTATCTAGTTTCATAGTTTTAAATATCATCTATATGTTGACTCCCAAATTTAGACCTCTCACTCTGACCTCTCCTTTGAAGTCTAGATTTACATCTCCAGCTGGTACTTAAATTTCCATTTAAATGTCTAACAGGTATCTCAGTATTAGCATGTCAAAAATGGAATTTCCTATAACCCCTAACCTCATTATGCTACTTACTAAGTTTTCCATTTCAGTGAATGGTTTCATTATTTGTCCAGTTGCTCAAATAAAAAATTGAGTCATCCTTGATCACTCTACTTCATTTACCCACTTGATCCAATCTTGGTTGGTTAGTTCCATCTTCAAATTATACCTTGAATTCTACCTATTCTTCTTCTTCTCCAGTGCCACTACCTCAGTCTACGCCACTGTTACCTCCTGCCCCGACTACTATAACAGCTTCCTAACTCTTCTCTTTGTTTCCACTTTTGTACCAGAAGAGGGTGGGGATGCAGGCGCAGAGGGGGGGGTGGAGGGGAGAGAAGCACATAGATAGATTGGTTGCCTCCTGAACTCACCCCTTCAGGGGCCAGGGATGGAACCTTTAACTAAGGTATGTGCCCTTAACAGGGAATTGAAACTTCAATGCCAGGGTGGATGCTCTAACCACTGAGCACGCGGGCCAAGGCTGATCTCTTTTAAATATAAACCAGACCTTAATCCTTCTTCTACTTAAAGGCTCCAGTGACTTCCCGTTGTACTTGGAATACAATCCAAACTTGCCATAGTTTGCAAGGCTCAGCATAAATCTGATCTTTACTTATCTCCCTAATCCCATTCCATGCTAATCTTTCCCCTTGTTATAACAATCTCCAGCCTCACTGTCCTTTTTACCATACTTTGATGTCTAGTTCGATATTGCCTCAGGCCCTCTCTTGGAATTCTTTTCTTTGCCTCAAATGTTCTGCTCCCAGATTTGTGTGGCTAACTCCTCTTCATCCTTCAGACCTCAGATCAAATATTGCCTTCTTAGAGAGACCATCCTTGCCAGTGTCATTCTGTCCTAGTCACTTTCAGTCTAATCATACACATGCTTTCTTCCTTTCTCTTATTGAAATGTTGTATGTATTCATTTCCTTTTTTGTGTCTGTCTGCCTTTAAGAGTGTAAGCTCTTTAAGAGGGGTGCCTCATGTGTCTTATTTGCTCTTGCATTCTCAGCATCTGGTATAAAAAGCTTGGTCTAGAGTAGGCACTAAAAATAGTTTTAGAGTGATAAACTGCTAAATAAATATAAATCAAATGGATTCTTTAAAAGAAAGAATGAATAAAACTATTTTTGGAATAAATAAATTCATTTTGGAATGTCTTAGAAACTAAGGCATTGAGGACCTAGTATTTGCAGAGCTCTCATATTTTCTGCTCTCATAATCGTGAGAGCTGAGAAGACAGTGAGACACTGAGACTGAAAGGCAAAAGGGAGAGATTATATTAATGGGAATAGTATTGGGGGTGAGTGGGGGGTCCAGGGCAGGCACTAGCTCTACTAGTAATAGCTCCCCACTCTAATTTTACCTAGATTTTAGCTCTAGCAGGAACCATGACTATTATTTCTTTAGCATCTGTGTCAGTATGCATAGTAGGTTTTCAAGACATTATTTTTTGTTGAATGAGTAAATAAATTTATGAATTGTAAAAACAAGTTCAGGAAAAGGAAAGTCTTAAAATTTTTTGACCGTGGCTGATAGTATAAGTGTCTAGGAAGCAAATGAAAAAGAAAGCACATAAACTTGAAATTATGAGATAGAAACAAGATTGAGTTGGATACACAAAAAGAGAGAAGGGAGAGGAGACTGTGAGAAGAGAGAGGGGAGAGAGAAGAGAGAAAATAAAGAAAGGAGAGAGAGAGGGTTTAGGAATAAGAGAATAATTTCTTCTTCTCGTCCTGCTTCACGCCCCCAGAGTTGAATCAACCTCAAAGTTCCTGTTGACCTCAGGAGAGGATTCCAAAATCACAAATCAGGAAAACAGAGGGAGGAAAGTCTTTAAATGTTAGACACCAAAAACCCAGCTTGAGGACATCTTATTTTTTCCTCAATCCAAATCAGATATGCTATGACACGTAAAAGGAAACTGAGGATGGCGTGAAGCATGAGTGTGCTATCTGACTGTGATACTCAGAACAGATCTGTCTATGTCCAGATTGTACTTCTGCTGCCGTCTATTTTCAGGAGCTTCTGGATTTGTATCTAAAAGTGATATCTGGAAAAGAGATAACAATTTGTGCTCACATAGCACTTTTCATCCAAAGGTCTCAAAGCCCTTTACAAACAAATAAGTATTATTATCCCAGATGGAACAACTCAGACAGAGGGGCTGCTACCCTTTTCAACAAACCAGGGAGTGGAAGCTCTTGGACTCCTGACATAGCCGTAGGCCATAAATTATTGGATCAGGTCCTCTCTTAATTGGGAGCTGGGACTACCAGTGATGTGACTTTCTTTTTTTTTTTAATCTAAAGTAGGACATCAGGTTCTACTCTTAAGAATTTTAGCATGTGTTCAAAACCTTTGAAAACGGGTAGTTTTAAAACTGCTGAATTTGGGGTAAAGTATGGCTACCGAAACTAAGAAAATTGGTTATTCTAGTCAGACTAATAATAGCTAAGATGTGCCACGCATTATTCTAAGTGGGCTATTACATAATTTTATTTAAGACTCACAACAATTTTAATAAAGTAGGACCTATGATCACTTTACTCATTTTATTCAGTTGAGCAAACCAAGACAGAAAGTGAAGTAATTAGGCCAAATATCACTTATGCAAGTGGCAGAACTAGAATTCAGAGGTAGGCAGTTTGTAGGCACTGCCCAGACTCAGCCAGTTACTGTGTGCCAGGTACTGTGGAGCATTTTGCATGAATTATCTCACTGAATCCTCACAAAACCCACAAGAGGTAGAGCCATTACCCAGTTGTATTGGAGAAGGAAACTAAGGCTTACAAAGGTGAAGTGACTTGCCCCAGCCCACATTCCAGTGAGGGTAGAACCAGGATTTTAAAATGTAGCACAAGTGCTGTGTGACCGTGAGCAAATAAAATAATCTCTATGGTCTCTATGTCTTCCTCTGTGAAAGGAGGGCATCGGGCCACAGTGATGCTAAAGTCCTTCCCAGTGCTAATATTCTCAGATTCTCAATATCTGTTTTCTAGTTAGTTCCTTGCTTGAAAAAATCCTTGGAGGAAAAGAAATTAACCACACAGAACCTGAGAGTGACTCTGGAAGCCAAATTTAGAAAACAGACCTCAAAAGGAGAAAAAAATAAGTTTGCAAAATGTCTTTCTTCAGAAAATGAGACTGTCCTGCAAAGTGTTTGGCTTGATTTGTGAGATTCTTTGACCACAGAAAGGCATTACACATCTCCCTAACGAGTCAATTTTCCTGGATGTAGTCAGTCATGTAACCGGGTTCACTGGCCATTTCTGGCCACTGAATTGGCTGAAGCTGGAGGAAGTTCATCTTGTGTGGGAGGGATCTGGGAGAAGAAGCCAAGCTTTTTATGTGGGTGTTCTATCTTGAATTCAGAATGTCTATACCATTCTGTCTACTTCTGTTTTTGTTCTCAGTGATTATTACGTAGTGACACAGCCCACTGCTACCATGAACCACTTTTTTTTAACAAACTTGTGAGGAACTATAGTGGGTAGTGAACAGGTCTGGCTTCCATTTCTCTGTGTGGTTCTGTTCAAAAGTGTGAGCTTGATCCAAGCTCTTCTGTCTTGGTTTGATCCAAAGGAAACAAAATCATTATCTTGAAGAGATTTCTATACTCCCATGTTTATCACAACGGGATTCATAACAGTCAAGGTATGAAAAGAACTTAAGTGTCCATCAATATATGAATGGGTAATAATGGATGTGATATATATATATATCTCTCTCCAGATGGAGAAAAACAAATACTGCATGGTATCATTATATGTGGAACCTAAAAAAAAAAGTCATAGAAACAGAGACTAGATTGATTGGTGGTTACCAGGATTTGAGAAGTGGGAGAAGGGGGAGGTTGGTAAAAGGATACAAATTTTCAGTGATAAAATGAATAAGCTCTTAAGATCTAAAATATAATGTAGTGACTATATATAGTTGATAATGATCCTATATAATAAAAGCCTACTATGTGTCCAGTCATCCGGTTGTCCATTCAACCAATCAAAGTATAATATGCTAATGATATGCTAAGGCTGCTCAACTGCTTGCTATGACTTACACTGACCATCAGGGGGCAGATGCTCTGACTGGTAGGTTAGCTTACTGCGGGGATCTGGCCGAACAGGATTGAGTGAGATATACCGGACATATCCTGGAGCCCTCCCACAGTCCCTCCCCAGCTGGCCAACTTCCCATCTTCCTCCCCAGTGTACAAAATTCATGCACTCAGTGGGGGTCGTTTGGCCTGGCCTGTGCCCTCTCACAATCTGGGACCCCTCAGGGGATGTCAGAGAGCTGGTTTTGGCTTGATGGTGGAATGACTGGTTGCTATGATGCACACTGACTACCAGGGGGTAGACACTCAATGCAGGAGCTGCCCCCTGGTGGTCAGTGTGCTCCCACAGGAGGAGCACTGCTCAGCCAGAAGCCAGGCTCACGGCTGGTGAGCACAGTGGTGGTGGTGGGAGCCTCTCCTGCCTCCACAGCAGCGCTAAGAATGTCTGACATCCCCCTCAAGGGCTCCTGGACTGCGAGAGGGCGCAGGCCAGGCTGAGGGACCCCCACCTGAGTGCACGAATTTCATGCACCAGACCTCTAGTCCTAATAAATAAAGTTGAAATATGCAAATTGACCCTCATGCCCTCAGAAGATGGCTGCCTACATCGAGGCCGGGAGGGAGGTTAGTGATGGATGACCAAATGACTGAACAGCAGGCTGCGTGGGTCAACTAGAACAGCAGTGGGGGGCAGTTAGGGGTGACCGGCCAGCAGAGGTGCAGTTGGGGGTGACCAAGACAGCAGGGGGTGCAGTAAGGGGTGACCAGGCTGGTGGGTTGGGGCAATTAGGAGTAACCAGGCCATCAGGGAGGGGGCAGTTGGGGGTGACCTGGCCGGCAGCAGGGGGCAGTTAGGGGCTATCAGGCCACATGCAGAGGCACTGAGGGGTGATTAGGCCGGTGGGGAGGCAGTTAGGGGTGACCAGGCAGGCATGCAGGTGAGCGATTAGGAGTCAGTGGTCCAGGATTGTGAGAGGGATGTCCAACGGCCAGTTTAGGCCCAATTCCCGGGATCAAGCCTAAACCAGCAGTCAGACATCCCCCAAGGGGTCCCAGATTGGAGAGGGTGCAGGCTGGGCTGAGGGGAACCCCTCCCCCATACATGAATTTTGTGTACCAGGCCTTTAGTCTACTCTAATAGAAGAGAAACATGCAAACTGACCATACCTCCACTATACCCACAAGCCATGCCCACAAGCACGCTCACCATCCAATCATGATCAGATATGCAAATTAATTCAACTAAGATGGCAGCAGCCACAGAGCTGGAGCGAGCAGGAGGCTTCGGTTGCCCCTGGCAATGGAGGAAGCCAAACTTCCTGCCTGCACTGCCAGCCCTGAGCTCCACACAAGGCTACAAAGTTTCAATTATAGAAGATAAATAAATCCCAGATACCCGCTTCCAGCCTGCAGCCATGGCCAGCCTGAAAATGGCCCTCTGACCTTCACCCAGGCTGGCCAGGCACCCCAGTGGGACCCTCACCCTGATCCAGGACACCCTTCAGGGCAAACCAGCCGACCTCCACCCATGCACCAGGCCTCTATCCTATATAATAAAAGGGTAATATGCAGATTGACCCTAACAGCAGAATGACTGGGAATGACTGGTCGCTATGACACACACTGACCACCAGGAGGCAGATGCTCAATGCAGGACACACACTCCCACAGGGGGAGCTCTGAACAGCCACAAGATGGCTGCCAGCACAGCGGTGATGGTGGGAGCCTCTCCTGTTTCCTCAGCAGCACTGAGGATGTTCGACTGTAGCTTAGGCCTGTTCCCCGCTGGCAAGTGGATATCCCCTGAGGGTACCCGGGCTGCCAGAGGGATGTCTGACTGACAACTTAGGCCTGATCCCCTGGGGTACAGGCCTAAGCCAGCAGGTGGACATCCCCTGAGGGGTCACAGACTGCAAGAGGGCACAGGCCGGGCTGAGGAAAACCACCGCCCCTCCCTTCACCCCCCCCCCCCC